>WOXC01006562.1:0-238616 GCA_011680675.1 Gymnobelideus leadbeateri
GCAGTGCATGGTACATACTCAAAAATAGACCATGTACTAGGGCATAAAAACCTCACAATCCAGTGCAGAGAGGCAGAAATATTAAGCACATCATTCTCAGATCATGATGCAATAAAAATTATATGCAATAAAGGGCCATGGAAAGATAGACTAAAACTAATTGGAAATTAAACAATTTAATCCTAAAAATTGGTGGGTCAAACAAGAAATTATAGAAACAATCAATAATTTCATTCAAGAGAATGATAATAATGAAACAACATACCAAAATTTGTGGGATGCACTAAAGGCAGTTCTCAGGGGAAGTTTTATATCCCTGAGTGCATACTTAATTAAAGCAGAGAGAAGGGAGGTCAATGAATTGGACATGCAATTGAAAAAGCTAGAAAAAGAACAAATTGAAAATCCCCAATTTAGTACTAAATTAGAAATACTGAAAACCAAAGGTGAGATTAATAAAATTGAAATTAAGAAAACCATTGAATTAATAAATAAAACCAAGAGCTGGTTTTATGAAAAAATCAACAAAATTGATAGACCCTTAGTCAATATGATAAAAAAAAAGAAAGAAGAAAACCAAATTATGAGTATCAAAAATAAAAAGGGTGAATCTACCTCCAATGAAGAGGAAATCAAAAAAATAATGAGGAATTATTTTTCCCAATTGTATGCACATAAATATGACAATCTTAGTGAAATGGATGAATATTTACAAAATCACAAATTGCCCAGATTAACTGAAGAGGAAGTGAATTACCTAAATAACCCCATCTCAGAAAAAGAAATCAAACAAGCCATCAATGAACTCCCTAGGAAAAAATCTCCAGGGCCAGATGGGTTCACTAGTGAATTCTATCAAACATTTAAAGAACAATTGATTCCAATACTCTACAAACTATTTGGGAAAATTAGTGAAGAAGGAGTCCTACCAAACTCTTTCTATGACACAAATATGGTACTGATTCCTAAATCAGGAAGAGATAAAACAGAGAAAGAAAATTATAGACCAATCTCCCTCATGAATTTAGACGCAAAAATTCTAAATAAAATATTAGCCAAAAGACTCCAACAACTTATCACAAAAATAATACACCCTGATCAGGTAGGATTCATTCCAGGAATGCAAGGATGGTTTAATATTAGGAAAACCATCAATATAATTGAGCATATCAACAACAAAACTAGCAAAAACCACATGATCATCTCAATAGATGCAGAAAAGGCTTTTGACAAAGTACAACATCCATTCCTATTAAAAACACTAGAAAGTATAGGAATAAATGGAGCCTTCCTTAAAATAGTTGCTAGCATCTATCTAAAACCATCAGCAAGTATTATATGCAATGGGGATAAACTAGAAGCCTTTCCAATAAGATCAGGAGTGAAACAAGGGTGTCCACTATCACCCCTCTTATTCAATCTGGTACTTGAAACGTTAGCAGTAGCAATTAGAGAAGAAAAAGAAATCAAAGGAATCAAATTAGGCAAAGAAGTGACCAAGCTGTCACTCTTTGCAGATGATATGATGATATACTTAGAGAATCCTAGAGAATCAAGTAAAAAATTACTTGAGACAATAAATAAATTTGGCAAAGTTGCAGGATATAAAATAAACCCACATAAATCCTCAGCATTCCTGTACATCTCTAATAAAACTCAACAGCAAGAGATAGAAAGAGAAATCCCATTTAAAGTCACTGTAGACATTATAAAATATTTGGGAATCTACTTGCCAAAACAAACCCAGAATCTATATGATCACAACTACAAAACACTTCTCACACAAATAAAATCAGATCTAAATAGTTGGAAAAATATCAATTGCTCGTGGCTGGGTCGAGCTAATATAATAAAAATGACAATTTTACCCAAACTAAATTATATATTTAGTGCCATTCCAATCAATTTACCAAAAAACTACTTTGTAGAGTTAGACAAAATAATAACAAAATTTATTTGGAAAAACAAAAGGTCTAGAATATCAAGGGAATTAATGAAAAGAAATGCTAGGGAAGGTGGACTAGCTATGCCAGATCTTCATCTGTATTATACAGCAGCAGTCATCAAAACTGCTTGGTACTGGCAGAGGTGTAGAGTAGTGGATCAATGGAATAGATTAGGTGCAGGAGACCCAGCAGTTAATGAATATAGCAATCTATTGTTCGATAAACCCAAAGACCCCAGTTTTTGGGATAAGAATGCACTATTTGACAAAAACTGCTGGGAAAACTGGAATACAGTATGGCAGAAACTGGGCATAGATCACTATCTAACACCATATACCAAAATCAAGTCTAAATGGGTGCATGATCTAGGTGTAAAGGATGATACTGTAAGCAATTTGGGAAAGCAAGGAATAGTTTACCTGACAGATCTGTGGAGAGGGGAAGATTTTAGGACCAAACAAGAATTAGAGAGCATTATAAAATGCAAAATGGATAATTTTGATTACATTAAATTGAAAAGCTTCTGCACAAACAAAGCCAATGTAACCAAGATCAAGAGGGAGGTGGGAAATTGGGAAAGAATTTTTACAACCTGTGTCTCTGATAAAGGACTCATTTCTAAAATTTATAGAGAATTGAGCCAAATCTATATGAATACAAGTCATTCCCCAATTGAGAAATGGTCAAAGGATATGAATAGGAAGTTTTCAGAGAAAGAAATTAAAGATATCTATAAGCATATGAAGAAATGCTCTAAATCACTATTAATTAGAGAAATGCAAATCAAAACAACTCTGAGACACCACATCTCTCCAGTCAGATTGGCTAAGATGACAAAACAAGAAAGTGACAAATGCTGGAGAGGATGTGGGCAAATTGGAACGCTAATACATTGCTGGTGGAGTTGTGAACTTATCCAACCATTCTGGAGAGCAATCTGGAATTATGCCCAAAGGATTATAAATAATTTCATACCCTTTGACCCAGCCATACCACTCCTAGGGTTATATCCCAAAGAGATCATAGTAGTGGGAGGAAGAACCATATGTACAAAAATATTTTTAGCAGCCCTTTTTGTGGTTGCAAAGAATTGGAAACTAAAGGAGTGCCCATCAATTGGGGAATGGCTAAACAAGTTGTGGTATATGAATGTAATGGAATTTTATTGTGCTATAAGAAACGAGGAGGTGACGGATTTCATAATTACCTGGAGAGACTTATACAAACTGATGCTGAGCGAGAAGAGTAGAATCAGAAGAAATTTGTATACAATCACAGACATACCATATCTGTGACGACCAACTATGACAGACTGGACTCTTTTCAGCAATGCAGTGATATAAGTTAATCCCGAATGACTCAAGAAAGTGAGAAATGTGCCATCCAGAGATATAACTAGAAAGAACTGAGCCTGAATCCTGATGGAAGCAAACTAAATGATCTTGTTCTTCTCATTGTTTGGTTGTACTTCTTCCTTACCATCTTTCATCCCACCTAGTACAATATGCCTTTGTAATTGGAATAATGTTTAATATGAATGCATTTGCAGACCCTATACTGTACTATATGATGTCATGAGGGGAGGGGGGAGGGAAGTAAAGGAAATTTGAAAATCAAAAAAAAAAAAAAAAGAATGCTTGGAAATCCTCTATTTCATTGAATGACCATATTTTAACCTGAAGCATTATGCTCAGTTTTGATGGGTAGGTGAATCTTGGTTTTAATCCTAGCTCTTTTGACCTCCAGAATATCATATTCCAATCCCTTCAATCCCTTAGTGTAGAAGCTGCTAGACCCTGTGTTATTCTGATTGTGTTTCCACAATCTTCTAATTGTTTCTTCCTGACTGCTTGCAATATTTTCTCCTTGACCTGGGAACTCTGGAATTTGTCTATAATATTCCTAGGAGTTTTCTTTTGGGGATCTTTTTCTAGAGGTGATTGGTGAATTCTTTCCATTTCTATCTTGCCCTCTGGTTCTAGAATATCAGGGCAATTTTCCTTGAGAATTTCTTGAAGGATGACTTCTAGGCTCCTTTTTGATCATAGCTTTCAGGTAGTCCAATAATTTTTAAATTATCTCTTCTGGATCTATTTTCCAAGTCAGTGGTTTTCCAATGAGATATTTCACATTGCCTTCTATTTTTTCATTTGTTTGGATCTATTTCGTAGTATCTTGATTTCTCATAAAGTCATTAGCTTCCAATTGCTCCAGTCTAATTTTGAAGGAGTTATTCTCTTCAGTGAATTTTTGACACTCCTTTTCTGTCTGGCAAATTCAGCTTTTTAAGGCATTCTCCTCACTGGCTTTTTGGGCCTCTTTTGCCACTTGAGTTAGTCTATTTTTTAAACTGTTATTTTTTTCAGTGTAATTTTAGGTCTCCACTAGCAGATTGTCGACTCTCTTTTCATTATTTTTTTGCATCATTCTCATTTCTCTTCCCAATTTTCTCCCCACTTCTCTTACTTAGTTTTCAGAATCCTTCTTGAGCTCCTCCATGGCCTGTAACCAATTCATATTTTTCTTGGAGGCTTTTGATGCAGGAGTTTTGACTTCAATGTCTTCCTCCCGCTCCATGCCTTGATCCTTTTTGTCCCCCAAAAAAGGATTCTATATTCTGTTTATGCTTCCTCTGCTTGCTAATATTAGCAGCCTATTCCTTGACTTTTGAGCTCTTTGCCATGGTAGAACTCTGCTTCCAGAATGGAGAGAGCTATGTCCCAAATATCTGGGATTTTCACAGCTGACAGAGCTATTAGTTGGGCACCCTCTCTACAGTCCCCACAAGCTCTGGCTCACTGGTCACACACCCCAATACCACCACCCAAGACCGCAATCCAGATCCAACCAAGTTAAAGCGAGAGCAATTACCCTCTGAATGGTTGCTTGGTCCTGCTATGATCTGCAGGTCAGGAGCTCCTGAGATAGCTAAGCTGAGGCTGCTGGAGCTTTTGTTCTTCTGCTGCTTCTTGCCTTAGGGGCAGGTATCAGACTGAACTCTTCAGTCCCCCCTTGTTTCAACAGAGTACTGCACTGACTTTTTACTTTGTCTTTGGTGTTTATATGTTGAGAAGTCGAGAGCCTACCATAGCTACTGATGATTCACTCTCCTGAAGTTTGCTCTGGTGGCCACTGGTCAGGCCTGCCCTGTGGCTGCAACCATGTGGCTCACGCCAGGCTGCACTCGGCTCCCAGCTTGGTGCAATAGACCCTTCCTGTCCACTTGCCCGGCTTCCTTTAGCAGGGGATTTGTTTCTCTCTGTCACTCTGTGGGTTCTATAGCTCTAAAGTTTGTTTAGAGTCATTTTACATGTATTGGAAGTGATTGGAGCAGGAACCCACGCCAAGTTTGTGCTTCTACTCTGCCATCTTGGTTCTGCCCTGTCCCCCACTTTGATAATTTCTTGAAAGATGATGTCTAGGCTCTGTTTTTGATCATGGCTTTCAGATAGTTTAATAATTTTTAAATTATCTCTCCTGTATCTATTTCCCAGTTCAGGGATTTTTCCAATGAAATGTTTCACATAGTCTTCTATTTTTTCCCCATTATTTTGCTTCTGTTTTATACTTTCTTGATTTCTCATAGAGTTATTAACTTTAATTTGCTCCATTCTAAATTTTAAGAAATTATTGTCTTCGACAGTGATCTTTTGGACCAATTTTCCATTTTGCCAATTCTTCCTTTTAAAGCATTCTTCTCCTTATAGGCTTTTTGGACTTCTTTTGCCATTTAGGTTAGTCTATTTTTTAAGGTGTTATTTTCTTCAGCACTTTTTGGCATCTCCTTTAGCAAGCTGTCAACTCATTTCTTTCTTTTTTCCCCTTTTTTGGAGGGGGGAAGGTAGGGAAATTGGGGTTAAGTGACTTGCCCAAGGTCACATGGCTAGTTTTTCTGTTAAGTGTCTGAGGCTGGATTTGAACTCAGGTCCTTCTGACTCCAGGGCCAGTTCTCTATTCACTGCACTAACTAGACACCCCTGTTGACTCATTTTTGATGATTTTCTTGAATCATTCTCATTACTTTTCTCAATTTTTCCTCTACTTCTCTTACTTGATTTTCAAGATTCTTTTTGAGCTCTTCTCTGACCTGAGACCAATTCATATTTTTCTTGGAAGCTTTGGATGTAGGACCTTTGACTTTGTTGTCTTCTGATTATATGGTTTAATCTTCTTTGGCCCCAAAGTAAGATTCCATAGTCTGAGTTTTTTATGCTGTTTGCCCATTTTCCAATCCAATTTCTTTACTTTTAAACTCTTTGTTAAGGTAGTCTATTTCTAGTGGGGAGGGTGTGCTGTCCCAAGCTTCATGTATTTTGTGCAGCTATTTTCAGAGATATTTCTAGGGACCTGAAAATTTTCAGTTCTTCCAAGATGGTATGATCAACGGAGAGGAGTTTACTCCTTTCCTGACCTGTGCTCTTGTCTGTGAGTGACCACAAGCACTCTTTTCTGCCTTGGAACTGCAAGGAGGATTCTCTCTCCACCACAGCCACAAACTCCACCACACCAGTGCTTCTCCTTACCTCAGGACCACCACCCAGGATTGTGACCCAGATCCAAGCAGGGCAAAGCAAGAGAACCCTGCCTCAGCACCAGCAAAGAGATCCCTGCACTCCCCCACTGATCACCCTCTCAATTTCCCCACTCTTTGTAGGCTGAGAGCTCTATAAGTAGCCTCTGTCACTGCTGCCTCTACTACACCAGGGCTGGGGCCAGAACATGCTGCTCTCTCACACACTCCAAAAGACCTTTCCTACTGACCTTTTAAGTTGTCTTTGGTGTTTGTGAGTTGAGAAGTCAGTCTGGAAACCACCACAGCTGCCAGTGATTCAGTCCCCTGAGACCTGCTCCTGGTTTGCTGGGGGCTCCAGTCTGTGTCACTGGGGCCAATGTTGGTGGGTGCTCCTCTCCTAGCCTGGTG
The DNA here is from genome assembly GCA_011680675.1 of Gymnobelideus leadbeateri. Classification (NCBI taxonomy): domain Eukaryota; kingdom Metazoa; phylum Chordata; class Mammalia; order Diprotodontia; family Petauridae; genus Gymnobelideus; species Gymnobelideus leadbeateri. The sequence continues at coordinate 6,868 of WOXC01006562.1, forward strand.
TAGCAGACCTTTTCTATTGACCAGTTCTAAGTCGTCTTGGGCTGGGACTTTATTTCACTTGTCATTTTGTGGGTTCTACTATCTAGAATTTGTTTAGAGTCAATTTTACACATATTTGGAGGGGACTAGGGGGGAACTCACACAAGTCTCTGCTTTTAACCTGCCATCTTAGCCTAAATATAACTTAATCATGTCTTTTAGGAATATCATTAATCGGTACCAATTGACTCAAATTTACTAAAGGCAGCTATGCGTTAGTCTTGGAGCATGAAGTCTAGGTTTTACCCCTGCTTTATATATTTATTCTTAGTGTGATTATGGGGAGCCTACTCTTACAATCTCAGCTTCAATATCTCTAAAATGTGGGTATTAACATTTGCATATCTACCTTAAAGGATAGTTGCAAGTTTTAAAACACTGTATAAGTGCAAGCCATTTCTTTCATTTCTTCCTACTCTTTTTTCTTCCTCCCTCCTTCCCTTTGTTTCCTTCCCTTTTCCCCTGATGCATTCAACAAATATTTGCTTAAAACAGGCCACATGGTAGATACACATATAAAAGACATAGTTAATGATGATGAACAATCTCATGGCAGTGTGTCAACCAGTGGAATTTAAATATATTATTCAATGGAGGAAAATAAGCCAAGATTTCTTCAGAAACAGTGAGTTTTTCATATACATGGATTGAGCAAGAATCAAAACCTCAAATCCCTCGTGGTCATGAGAAATGTAGCATATAGAAGGCTCTTTCTTATTGAAAAATATAGCATTTTTAGGTTTAAAAAATTGCCATGAAATTGCTCCTTGAGGACAACTCTACAATATTTCTAAGCATCTTCAGATGTTTTTAAATCACCTCTAGTAGAAGAAACAAGATACACCTAAATCCTCTTCCTTGAAGAGGACCAGATCAATAAATACACTAAGTTAAGTAAGTACATAAAAAGGATCCACCTAATCCAGAGAAAGAGAGGGCAAGAAGCTAGTGCTAAGTCATCAGGGTTTAACCTCCGATATCAAGGAGGAGCAGAGTATAGTACAGGAAAATGGAAGCAGTATTCAGTTATCCTCTGTTACTTCTTATTGGCATCTGATAATAGGTACCCTAGCAAGAAGGGAGGCCTCAGCCCTACTCAATCATTTCTGTTTATTATATGCCAAGAAGAGACCTAAGGTGTCTCTAATGCCAAGCTCAATCTTAAGATAGCATTTGGGGCACTTATATAAGAAAAGGCTTACTGAGGTCCATTTCTACCAGTCTTCCATGGATTTTAACAATATTTTGATTCACATAAAAAACAAAACAAATAAAAAAGAAACAACAAATACATTTATGAAGTGAAAAGGGCTTCCCATATATTCCATGAAACATACTAGATCAAATTTGATGGTACTGACAGTAAGAAAGGTATGAATAATCCAAGGATCAGATGGGAAATATATCAGAAGTACTGTGAAGCCTCATCTTTGCCCTATATTAGAGAGTTCAAGGCTGAGGTGAGGATAACTGGGGTTCCATTTTACTTCCCTTGGCTTGGGGCATGAACTTCCATCCCAGACCTATCCCATACATTGGAGAGTGGACCCTTTCCCCATCACCTCCTAAATATGCTTCCCAATCCCAATTGGCAAGGTTCTTGCCCTCTTTTGTCATTCATCAGCTGTAGAAAGATGATTCCTCTGGTAAAACCACAAGTCTGAGGAGGCTTCCACAGTTCTTGGGACCAGTACATGCAGAGGCAAATCTGTTGTTGATATACATGTGCTTCTTTTTTTTTTTTGGAGGGGGAAAGGCAGAGAAATTGGGGTTAAGTGACTTGCCCAAGGTCACACAGCTAGTGTTTAGTGTCTGAGGTTGGATTTGAACTCAGGTCCTCCTGACTCCAAGGCTGGTGCTCTATTTACTGTACCACCTCACTGCCCCCAAACATGTGCTCCTTATAGAGCATTGGATGGAAGTCTTCTGTATGGGGAAAGAGCATGAGGGTGGGGATGGGCCAGATCATAGGAGTCCTGAGAATATTAACTGGATTCTTACTAAACTGCCCCCTCATTAATGAAATAAATCAAGTTGAACCTACCACCCTCTGTAGTATGGCACATTGGAGAAAAAACAAAAACAAACCAACAAGCCAAAAACACTTCTTCTGGAGTTAGAGGGTCTGGATTCAAATCCTTCCTTCGATTACTACAGCTCATGTGATCTTGGGTACATACTTTAATTTTCCTGGAACTCAGTTTCCCTTATCTGCAATAATAATAGCTAACATTTATGTAATACGTTAAAGTTTGCCAAATGCCTCGTACATCTATTGTCTTGTTGATCCTTTAACAGCCCCATGAGGTAGGTGCTGCTATTATCCTCAAATCATAGATAAACCAAGGTTCAGCCATTCACCTCAGGTCACATCCTTAGTGTCTGAGGTAGGATTTGGACTAGTGTCTTTGTGGCCTCCAGTCCACTACTCTGCCTGATTCCCACTCTGTGGTTTGGGCTAGATAACCTGTCAAGTCTCTCCAGCTCAAACTGTCCAGTCTTATGATCTCTTCACTTCCAAAGCTGTGGACACTAGCGGACAGTCCCTCTCCTGCAGCCATGAGATGGATGGCTACATGGCATAGTTTTTTTGCTCTCTGTTTGATGGCTAATCAGGAGGTCCCAGGGTGGACAAGAGCTTGCTGGCAGAATGTAGTAGCCCTGGTGCTCCCGTCAGCATCCATCCCCTTGTTAGACCTCTTGCTGTGATTATGAGAGCACTCTTCCAGTTGTCATAGAAACTGAATCTTTCTTCTTGACACCTAGCCCCTTTGCTGTGCCTGCTCTTTTGATTCCTTGCTTCTAATGAAATTAGGTAAACAGATAAATGCACTTACCCCCTTCTACAGCACCCCCCACCCAATGAACCAGGCATCTTTTTCAATGCGATGTCAAAACCAGATGCCATCCTGAAGTCGTCCCCTCCTCTCCACCCCTACTGTAATGGATGTTTCCTTTTTTAATGATTCAGGTTTCTGTGGCTGCCATGGTTCCAATTTAAGATGAGAAGGTTAGGGGTTTGTACTTCCGGTTTACTTCTGGATTCATGGTTCACATTTGAGGGGTCTGGAGATTCATAAAAATATAATGAAATACTGAGAAGTTTCTCACTGACCAAGACAGAGGGAGGTAGGATGGAGTGCAATGAAGCAGGGTGTCTCAGATGTGCAAGAAAACTTGATGAGGAAGAACAGGTTTCTATTGATATTGGGCTGGATTTCATAGAGTGTTCACAAGGACACTGTTTTTACAAATTGTCTAGACTGTTCTCTTGACAAGGCTTCACTCTCCCATGAGATCCTGGACTTTACTTATACCAGCTTCTTCTACTGTGTCTATAAGTGTTCCCCCATGTGCTGTTGTTCATGGGAAGAGGAGGATGCAGCTTATTTGGTAATGTAACTGAGTCGCTTAATGCAGAGAACCACTAGGTCTCAAACCTTGTAGAACTGATTTGTGAGATATCATTTTGAAGAGCCATTTAACCACATCTTCTGCCTTTCCATAGCAGTGGAGCTGGAGAAATAGAGGTCATTTCGCTTCTTGTGCCACCTCCATCTATCCATCCCTGCTTCTGTTTCTCACAAATAAAATGATAAGACCTAGAAATGAGGGAGGGGAAATAAAAATTAATAGACCAATTAAGCATTTACTAAGTACAGAGTATTGTACTGTACAACATGCTGCCCTCAAAATCAGGGAAATCTCAAGTACCACCTCTGGCATAGATTGTTACTTTGGGCAAGTCACTTAACCTCTAAGTGCTCCAAGTAATTTAACACATTGCATCATCTTCTCCATCTGAAATTCTCTATATCAAAGAACAGGTTTTCAATAAATAAATTGTAAGTAAATAAAATTGCAGAAATAAATGTTAAAAGGTGCAAAGTATCACTTTTGGTATATAATCATGAAAAATAAAGCAGTTCCTTACCCTCAAGGAAATTACTGTCTAAGTAACTAAGATGTAAGTGGGATGGGGACACATTTAAAAAAATAGCTACCATGCAAGGAAGGTTAATGATAAAGGAAAAGAATACAAGATAAAATGCTGTTATAAATTTTAAGAAGAGTTCCCTTTCACCCAGAGAAGGGGGGGGGTGATAGTGGTGGTAGAGACAGGCAGGGTATTGAGTCATAAATAGGCTTCACATAGGTGGTAATATCTGAGTTTAGCCATGAAGGATAAGACTTCAACAGAAAAAAGTAGGGAATGGCGGTGGAGAGGCATGGAGGAGGATTGATTCTAAGAATGAAGAACAGAATGACCAAAAGCATAGTACTGGAATGGCAGGGCAAGATCAAGGTTAGAAAATAATTGCATTTGATTGAAATATGGAACATACAAAGAATTAGAAAGCCTAGAAAGATAGGTTGAGGGCAGACTGTGCAAGGTTTGGAATGTTGGGAACAAGAATTTATACTTCATGGAATAGATAATGGAGAGCCACCAGAGGATTTTTAGTAGAGGAATACCATGATAAGAGCAGCATATTAAGAAGTATTGTGAAGGATGGATAAAGGGTAGAAAGGTGACTTAAGAGGCTACTACTGTGAGGAGTAGCAGTTGCCCCACCAGGAACCCAACTGGCCAGCTCCATTTGGACAATATAGCTCCTTCCTTTCTTCCCTCCTCCATTCCTTTCTTCCTTCCTTCTTCCTTCCCTTCTTACTCCTTCCTTCCTTTCTTCCCTCCCTCCTTCCTTCCCTCGTTCTTTCCTTCCTTTCTTCCTTCTTCCCTTCCTTCTTTCCCTCCTTCCTTCCTTCCTTTTTTCCTTCCTTTCTTCTTTCCTTCCTCCCCTCCTTCTTTCCTTCCCTTCCTCCTTCTTTCCTTCTTTTCCTCCCTCTTTTTTTCCTTCTCTCCCTCCTTCCTCTCCCTCTGTCCACATAGTAAATCATACCCTTACTTGCAGTTGTTCTTTCCAAAAGAATATAAATTTTTGATAGCTGAAACTTCACAAGGTATCTTGGAGTTTACAAGCTAGATTTCTTTTTTAAGGACCATGCCTTGAACCCAAATCTCTCTGACTTTCACTGATTGGTCAACAATAAGACCCAGCCCAAGCCTCATTTGGTCATTTTGCTCTGATGGCTCAGAGGTGTTTAAATAGCAATTGTTTCTATTTTGACCAGAAACCCTGAGGGCCCTTCCCTCCCAGATTTATTCTTATTTTTTTTACAAGGCAAAAAAATAACATCCTTTGTGTCATTTCTTACCTAGTTTTAATCACTGAATGGGCACAGCCTCAGACAAACTGAAATCTGTTGAAGACCTTAACTTAAAAAGGCCAAGGTCTTCGACTGCATCAGGGACCAGTTCCAGTCATCTTGATCTATATCTTGCCATTGGACCCAGATACCTCCAGAGGAGAGAGTGAGACTGATGACTGCATAGGCCTGCTTCATTTAAATCCAATTCACTTGCAAGTCATTACATCACCTTCATGATGCCATGGTCCTCTTCAAGAATGAAGGAGAAACAACAACAAAAAGTTTCATAATTAAAAAAAAAACATAAAGAAATGATTTTCTCACAAACCTCACTCTTATCTGAACTGGGAAGAAATACATTAAACTCAAAAGGGACAGAGAAAAGGGATTTAAGAGGAAGGATAGAACTGAAGAGGGAGCAGTTACAGGCAAAAAACCCAAGCTTTTAATTTCAGAGGGTATATTATAAAGAAGGGAATAAACAAAGGCAAATAAGATAAAAAATGATTCCTTTTGCAGATAACATTATAGCTTGCTTAGAAAAGCCAATAGAAAGAACAAAGGAGCTTTTAAAGATAATTAGTAGCTTTAACAAAATAATGAAATACAAAATAAATATATAAAACTAATAAAAGACTTTCACATATCAATAACAAAAATCAGTAATAACCACAAAAATGCAAAAATATATGGGAGTCAATCCACCCATGTGTAATCAATAATTATATAAATATAATCACAAAACCCTCTTTTTAGAAAGAAGACAGATGGCTGGAGGGATATGTAACTCACTGCTCATGTCTGGTTCTTCCCATATAGTAAAAAGTATACCACTAAATTTAATTTACAAATTTAGTGCTATACTAATCAAAGTAACAGTCTTTTGAGCGATTTTATTTGGGAGGCTCTTCAGTGTTCCAGGGCTTGATGTTATCCACTTAATGTCATTTACGAACAGGGGTATCTATAAGGATCTTTACCTCTACACAGAATTTTTCTAAACCCAGATGTGAGCACAGACTGTCTCCTGAAGAATTTAGTGCGACTGGTGAAGCAGTTCTAAGTGGTGGTTGGAACGGATGGAGGAGTTGTGTATGAAAGGATACAATCTTGAAAGGAAGGTTAAAAAAGAGTCAGACAGCCCCAGTTCAGGGCTATGGTTTACTTGTCATTTATTTTGCCTTGTTTCAGTAAATCAACGACAACTCACTTGGCTTTTGGAAGATTTAGAGAAGTCAGAGAGATGAGATTTCTTTTATAAGGATATGTCAACCGAAAGAAAGAACTTACCTTGCCAGAAGCAGCCAAGTTTTATTTCAGCACATACACAGACACAAAAAAAATCTCTATACAATATCAAATAATATTGCTATTTGATTTTGTTTTGTTTCATTATTTTATGGAGAAGGTTTTTCTCTCCCTACCACCCTTCACCCTTAGGTAAGAGGACTGCCCTTTTGTATCTAGTTCCTGGTTTTTGTTAAATGTTTACTGCTACCATATATTGCTCAGCTTTTCATTTATTCTTCAGGACCCTGACAATGGTGATATATAGGAAATACTACTCCCCTTTAAAGAGCTAGAGGAATGGTCTTCCCAGTGAAGGATGAACCATTCTGTTTCTTCTATTCTTTAATTTCTATTCACATTCATGATGATGATCATGAAGTTTACTGGTAAGGCGGGGGGGTAGCTGGTCCTTAACCAACTTAACTGTCCTTCCCCTATTCCAGGTTATAATAGCAAATAATCATAATTATAGAACTAAGTGTAAAAATGGTATAATTATGAGAAGTAAAGAGGAAGGTAAAAGAGATGATTCAGTGTTAAATGTGTTAATAAAGTATTAACCTTTCATCCCCAACCAATCCCCTTTAATGAAGTGTGAATTTCCCCTGGTGGAATCTGGGTGGAAGCCTGCCATCAGTTGGCAGAAGATTGTTCAGATAGTTGGTTACCTTTTAGAAGTTAATTTGCTGATCCTTGTAGTCGGTCAAGGCTAGGAACAGTGTCCTGGTGTGTGATTGCTAATAGTATACCAGCAGGAAGGAGGGTAGCTGGAGGGAAATCTCAGTCCACATCACAGCAGAGCTGTTCCTTCATTAGGAGACACTGCCTTAGGAAGGGAGAAGAGATGCAAACTTTCTAGATAGATACAGACACAGAAAGAATGGAGCTAGACCAGAGAGGAGCCAGCAATAGAAGAAAAATACAGTCTTTGAAAGAGAAATTCTCTTCATCTTTTGGGGGAATTTCTCTCTTTTCTCTAAGTCCATCCCCCCCACCATCATAGACCGTGATATCTTACAATGCAACCAACTCACGCAGGAGGAAGCTTGAATCAAGATTCACATATATAGGACTAGAAGCATATTCTAGATGGAGATATACACACAGAAAGTAGTAGTATTCCAGGTTGGAAGATGTTTCAGGGAGATTTGTGGCAGTGTAGAAGAGAGCCAAGTATGGATTCATGAGGGAACTAGCACCGGCAGTTGAGAGTTAAGTTGCAGAAAGGAGCAGACTCAGGGAGCACAGCTAATCTCTTACCCAGAAGAGATGCTTCATCCAGGAGAAAAAAGTACAGAGGACACAAGTGCATGATGAGACAAAGGGTCTAAGATTTTCAGTATCAAAGATGTGAATTGCCTGACCAAATGTGTGATCTGTATATACATGGCTCACTAACACTGTGCTCTAATTTTATGCCCCCTCTTCCTATTAATACCATGTGTATTTGTTGGAAAGTATACCCCACATTTATGGGGGGAACATTCACAGGTATTCCTCCTAATCCATATCAGTCAATGATTTTGTTTTTGGCTACTTTTGTCCACAGATCGATTATTAAAGATACTCAATTGGGAGGGGGCACTCATAAGCTATAGTTTCTTGGTACCCAACTCATGGATATGATGGGAGAATAATCCATAGGGAGTAATATATTTATAGAAATAGATGAAAAATGAATAAAAATGGATTTTGTCTTTAAGAACACACTTCCAAACAACTAGGACTACACAAATATGAAATGAGAAGTGACTTGGGAAGTAGAGGGTCTGACATTACTAAAAGTATCCAAATAGAGAATGGTAGAGAAGATAACTATTTAGATATAGACTAGACTAAATGACTCTGAGGTCCTTTCAACTCTGATATTCTATAATTCTTTGCATTGTAGTAACTGAATATTTAAGTGTATGTTGATTTAATTTGGATTGTCTCATTCTGGAAGACTTGAATTCAAAACCTGCCTTATACCCTTACTTAGGACCTGAGGCAAGTCACCTCTCTGGGACTCAATTTCCTCATCTGGAAACTGAGGTCAGAATCAGTTGATTCTAGGGTCTCTTCCAGCTCTAAGTTTATCATCCTATGATTCTCTGAATTCTCCATAGAACTTTTTAACCTCATTAGTTTCCATAATAAAGGTTGTAATATAAGCTGTGATAACCATTGTGGTGATGTTATTGATGATGGTGTCATTTTAGGAACACTGAACTACATATAAACTGAGTATTCCACAAAAAGATGTTTCTTGCTGCCCTTAAAATGCATAAGAAAAACTTCTCTAGCTCCTTTATTTGCTCATCTAAGGAAAACCTGTGAGATATCCTTTCATTTAGGTGAAATTGCCCTTTTGTTGTGGGTGTCATCTATAGAAAGAATGTCAAGACTACTGTGATTTAATTCCCCTAATAGTAAGGCTATCTATTGGTCACTTGATAAAGATGTCATATTTATAACACCAACAGCTATGCCCATGTTAATAGAGGATCTAAAAACTAATTCTTTGCATCCTCTGCCCCATTTCTACTATGCTGCCATGGTCACTGCAGAAGCAGAGAGTTCACATAGAACTCAGACTTTTTTTGTCTTATGGGTTGCCATGGTGAGAGAATTCATTACCAAGCAGTAGAATACCAATGATGAGTTTCTTTGTACTTAAATAGAGTGAGTAGGCCACAGAAAAAAAGACAAACCCTAGGACCATACTCAAAGCCTTTCCTATATGGTACAAACTACCAGACCCTGTCCCTTATGTCTTAGACATACATACTAAGACGAGGAATCTTAAAGGGACTTGGTACCTCAGTTTAAAAAATTCACTGTAAAAATATAAGATAGGGAATATGGAGCTAAATAGAAGCTCATGTGGAAGTTGCCATGAAATTCTAGGTCAATGTAAATTAAAAAATATAACATGCCAGGCCAAGACTGGGCTGCATATACACAAATATACATCTAGAATTATGAAGATTACAGTCCCACAGTATTTTAATGTAATTAGATCACACCTAGATCAGCGTGTTTAATTTGGGGCAAAATAATTAGAAAAGAAATTGAATTGAGAACATGGGTGACCAGGAGGATATTGGAACTCCAAAATATGAAATTTAGGGGAAAGACTAAGTATATTTAACCTACACATAAAAAAAGAGATTTAGTGGTGACAGGATACTTGTCTTCAAGCATTTATAAAGCTTTCATGTAGAGAAGGGATTAGACATGCTCTACTTGGCCCCAGAGGGCAGAACTAAGAACAATGAGGGGAAGTTGGTGAGACACAAAATTTAGTTTCTGGAAAATTAGAGCTTTCCAATGAGTTACCTTGAGAAACAGCAAATTTCCAGAAAATAAAAAGGTTGCATATGTATTTGTGTATATGTAAATAAAAGTATAAATAGACATTTAAGGAATAGATTTCTTGAGGTACAAAACAGAAGAAATGATAGGAAGGGAGGAATAGGTGGTAAAGAGATGTGGATACGTGTTCCTAAGTGTGAACAAAGAAGATAGTAAGAAGTGTGCAAGTTTTGTATCCCAGAAACTAATCTTTCAGTAATGTCAAAGGTCAGGTTCCCTGCTAGATGAAAAAATGAAGGATCTGAGGAACACTATTGTACTCATGTAAATATTGGAAGTGAAGTTAGACTATGATGATCTCTAAGGTCTATTACTACTTTGATTCAAAGAGAAGCTGGAGGACCACTTGTCCCAGATGTTTTAGAAGCAATTCCTGCTCAGAGAAGTCAGACTGAATATTCTCTGTGATTCCTTCCAACTCAGATGCTATGATTCTCTGCCTCCCTTGGTTTCTGTGTCTGTTTATTTTTGTCTGTCTGTCTCTCTGTGTGTCTCTATCTCCCCTCTTCCTCTTTCTCTGTCTCTCTCTGTTTCTGTCTCTCTGTCTCTGTCTTTCTCATACCAGCCTGGCCCCCACGTGTGTGTTCTTATTTGTCCTTCATTCTTGAAGATGACCATGGCATCAGGAAGACGATGCCATGCCTTGCAAATAAATTGGATTTAAGTGAAGGAAGGCTGTGAAAAGTCACCAGACTCATTTTCTCCTCCAGAGTCATCTGGGTCCAGTGGCCATATACAGATCAGAACAGCTGGAGATGCCCCCCACCATATGTGACTGAGCCAATGAACAACAAACAACTGTAGGAAGTTCCCTTGTCCCAACTCCCTTAGCTCCTCCCACCACTACTAACCTGAAAACCCTACTCAATGTCAAACCAGGGACTACTTTACTCCCTTCCTCTCCCAGTCCAATAATGTCCTCCAATGTTTGTATAAATATTCATGCTTCCACCTATTCCCTACTCTTCCTGTCTAACACTAGCTCAAAATAGCAAGTTAACTTAGAGACATTTTCTTCAGCTCCAATGGCTGAGGAGGGATTTGTTTTTAGAGCCTGAGAGGATCTGGATTTTTGGAGTCAAGGGGAAGCTTACTTCATCCCTTCCTCTCAGTCTGAATACTTACAGCCGTTGACCTATCTCTTATGTATTTTGCAGTTTGGGAACTGAAAACTAGCTACAAAAATGAACAAGCATTGTTTTGTATACATCATTCTTGAAAAAGACATTGCATTAGCCCTTATAGCACCTAGGTCAACTGCAATGTAATGTGATTTAAACTGCCTAAGTAATTAGTCCCTGCAAGAGATTAGGTGGTCTGTCCTGGAGATGTATAGAATCTTTATGCCGCAGAACATTAGATTATACAATAGCTGGTCCTACAAGTCCATGTCTGGCCAGCTGTAGTTATGCAAATTTCTGTAGACAGAAATGCAATTTATAGAAACCTTTTTGGCACCTTCTGTTTTGTAAGGAGAGTTGTCAGAAATATGGAGAGACCTGTGGACCTTTGTTTTAAACACTCTGCCTGTGTTCTCACCCTCCATCACTGCAACGAAACATAATTATTTGTTCTTAGCTCACAATTTATTTCTTTTTGGGGGAGAGGGATGTTTTTCTGCATAGCAGGAATTCTTACCCTTATCACTTGCTTAGATTAAACTCCCTTCAGGAACCCTGCCTTGATTAATCCTAATAGACTCCTCTCCTCTCAGCATTGATAAATACATAGTATGATAGAAAGAACTGGCATCAACCTCATGAGCCCCACTCATCTCCCCTCCTCAAACTCTCAGATCAAAGCATCACCACCCAATTTCTCCCCTTTCCTTTAAGTTATAGAAGGGATAGAACTCTTCACTATGACTAGTCTCATTTCTCTCCACCAGAGACAGTGGTCCTCCAGAGTCTCTGACTTCTCATGGGGAGATGATCAATTCAAAACTGGAATTTGCTCTGGGGAAGAGCAATTGAATTGATGTCTAGAGGGTGAATAAATCAACGACATACCCCTTTATAACCAGCTAGGCTGCAGAGTCTGGTTCATGTAAATTCAATCTGTGTCTGTTCCCACATCTGGATATAGAATCTTCTATTGAACATCAGATCAATAGGCAACTTAATTACCTGGCAGGCCCAGGAGACTGTGCCTTATGCTATATGCCCTGCTGCTATTGCCTGTAACCTTTTCATACACATGCTTTCCTTCACAAGTTCAGAGGATGAAAAGCAAATCCCTTGTACCCTTATAATTGAGTTTCTCATCTTATTGTTTTGTTCACTTTTTTTTTCACTTTTTCTCACTTGATCACAATGGTTCCAAGGTATTCAATCATTACCTTTATTTAAATGATTCTCAGATTTTTTTCCAAGCTGCATCTTTCCTGAGCCCAGTACACCACACCACTGCCTTAGGACATCCCAGATTAGATGTACTATAGACATCTCATATTCAGCATGTCCAAAACAGAATTTATGTCCTTACACTGTTCCAAACTGCCCTATTACTATGAAAGGCATGATCTTCTGAATTACCCAAAAAAAGCTCTTCCAAGCTTTGTTCTTCCAAAAAAAGTTCAATTTCTTACTCTCACTCAGAGAGTAAGATCTGTTATGAAATCTTGTGATTTTTATCTTCACAACATCTCTCATAGATGTCCCCTTCTCTCTGCTCACAAACCTAGCACAATGGGCCCTAGTTAGGCTCGATATCTCTCATGTGTACTCTTGTAATAGCCTTTTATTTGGTCTTCTCACTTTAATACATCTTCCACTGTCCCCCATGCCTAAAGTGCATTCCCTCCTCATCTCTGCCTATCCACTTTCCCAGTTTCCTTCAAGTCCCAACTAACATCTCATCTTCTACAGGTAGCCTTTCCCAACCCCTTTTAATTCTATTACCTTCCCTCACTTTAATTATTTCCTATTTATCATTATCTATTTATCTTGTTTGTACAAATTTGTCTGATTGCTGTCTTCTCCAGTTAGATTGTGAACTCCTTGAAAGCAAGGACTGCTTTTTGCTTCTTTTTGTGTCCACAGCACTTAGCGCAATGCCCGACACATAGCAGGTTCTTAATAAATAGCTAAAAATTGACTCACAAGGTGATTTTTCTAAAGCAAAGGTCTGAACATGTCATCTCCTCACTCAATAAATTGCAGTAGCTCCCTATTACCTGTGGGATCAAATATATAGTCTTCTATTTGACGCTTAAATACTTTCACAAACTGGTCCCTTCTTACCTTTTTAGTTTTTTTTTTACACTTTACTCCCTTCCATACATTCCGAAATCACCTTGTTCATCTTGTAGTTCCTCCCATAATATACTCCTCCCTCTGTGCCTTTGCACTGGCTGAATCCCCATGGTTGAAATATTCTCCTACCTTATCTCTTCCTTCTAGCTTCACTGGCTACCTTCAAGATTCAATTCAAATCCTACCTTTTGCCAGAGGCCTTTCCCTTGAACACCCTGGCTGCCAGTGCCTCCCTTCTAAGTTTTCCCCCATTTTCCTTCTACATATCTTATATTTTCACAGTCATTTACATATTATTTCCCACCCCCAGCCTCCATTAAACTTAGCTTCTTGAGAGCAGGGAACATTTTTTGCCTTCCTTTGTATCCCTAGCACTTATCACAGTGCCTCACACATTGTAAGCCCTTACTTTGTCAGTCCCTGATGATTGACTGATCACTGGGTAGAGTGTGACAACCGACTTGTCCTATGACTGTCCTCAGAAACCTTGTGACTCAGGGTCATACGGTGCCAAGGCAGAAGCTCTCTTCCCTTGCTGTAATTTCTTACTCCTTCCTTTGCTTCCATGTCAGTCTTACCCCTCCTGTATCCATATCCCATGTCTACTTTGGCCTATGAAAACTCAATTCTACTGTTAAGAAACTGTCCTTCATATCTGGCATCTTCCTCTAATGCTGCTTCCATTTTCTGACCATTATGGAAATCTAGCTCCTTACAGAATATATCTATATCCAGTCACATTCTCTGGTGCTGGATATACCTTCACTCATGTCTTGTGATGCAGGGGGCCAGGAAAAGGAAGAACAAGAAGAGGAGGAGAAAGAGGGATTTTTTCTTATCCCTTACTGCTATTTACAGACCCTTAAGAAAGTATTCAGAAAGATCAGCCTAATCAATCAACCAAATGCTTACTATATATCAGACACTGTTCTAAGTACTTAAGATGCAAAGACAAACTTGAAACAATCCCTACCCTCAAACATTCTAATAGATTTTGGTAACCGCTCCCTAATAGCTCCCAGGTAATTTTCCCTTCATTCTCAGTGACTTCTATACTTGACTCACAATCTTTCTCTCTAGTCCAGCCCCTCCTGTTATACTTGGACATTTCAATTTCCCTGATGATATCTCCTGTGCCTAGGGGTATGCTGGAACCAGCTTCAACCTAGAGTAAATTTGAGCATTTAAAATTAGGAAAGTGTGAAATTTACCCCTCAGAAATCCAAATGGCAAAAGCTGCAAATCAGCACTTGATTTACTGTTTCATGGATTGTCTTAGACTTAAGAAAGGGATGGAGAAAAGTATAATAATAAAGATTAAACTTAACAGTGCATCACATGTGTGTATGTGTGTACGTATGGGGGGATATACTTGGATATCCAGTTGCTAAATATTTATACTCTGCCATACCTTTACTTCTGGGTTTACCAACCACTTTTATTCCCATCATTTGCAATTTTAGTACAGTGGAAATTTCCAATCAATGCTATCTTTCACATCACCTCAGTATTATAACCTAAACACTCCCATTTTCTCCTCCTTTTTTCCACTATCAGAGGAAGAAGTGATTCTTCTGCTTTCCAGGGCCAACCCCTCCACTTGTACCTTGTTTGCATCACTGCCCTTACCCTTCTCTGGGATCTTGGCCTTTTGATCATCCCCTCCTCCATAAATTTTCATCTTTCCTTATCACGGTGTTCCCTCTCTACTGCCTCACTGATTTCCTCTAACCTATAAACACCTTCACTTGCTCCTACCATCTTCTCAAATTATTGACCTACATCTCTCTTCCCTTTTACAGCCAAATTTTAGGGGATAGGCTATACGGAGGAGGAAAACTGTCTACCTTTATTAGCTTCACTTTATCTCTTCCAATTCACTTCTTAACCCATTGTAATCTGGTTTTTGTCATCACAGGGTGACTGAAACTGCTCTCTCCAAACCCACTGAGCTCTTAATTGCTTAATCCAAGGGACTATTCTCATTCCTTCCCATTGATCTCTCTCTGCAGTTAAAACAACTGCTGCTGACCAGTCACCCCTTTTATATTTTATATCCTCTGGGCTTTTATGACATTGTTCTGCCATCATTCTTCTGTCTGTCTGACTGATCCTTTCTAGTGTCTTTTATATCATCATCTATGCTGAGAGAGAGAGAGAGAGAGAGAGAGAGAGAGAGAGAGAGAGAGAGAGATCGCAAATGGCTGAGGTAGTTAAGGAAGGCATTTATTAAACAATCTCTAGGTGATGTGCTATATGTGAGCTTACTCCAGGGCTCTATCCTAGGACCTCTCCTCTCCTCCTACACTGGTAATTTCTCTCTTTGTGATTTCATCAGCTTTCATGAGCTCAACTATTATCACTATGCAGATGACTCTCAGATCTACATATCCAACCCTCATCTCTCTCCTAAGTTATACACACACACACACACACACACACACACACTCACACATGCACACACACATACACACACACACATACACACACACTACAGTGTCTTGAACTGCCTATTCAGCATCTCTAACTAGATGTTTCATATGCATCGTAAACTCATTGTGTCCCAAAATAAGCACATTATCTTTCTCCCTAAACCCATCCTTCTATGTAAAACTTCTATTTCTGTCCACTATTCCCCAAGTCAACCAGATTCATAATTTAGGAATCATTCAGAATGTCTTAACTCTCACTCAACCCACATTTCCTATCAATAGCAAAATCTTGTCAATTTCACTTCCATATCTTTCACATTCTTCTTTTTTCTTCACACATGGTCACCACCCTAATTTAGACCTCTCATGACTTGCATAGATAATTGTAATGTTGCAATAACCTCCTAATTAATCTCTCTGCTGTGCAATCTCCATCTCTGATTTCCTAGCTCTGATTATTCAGTTTTACTCTGTACCCCCCTTCCTTCTATCCATCCAACCCTCCATCCTTCATATAGCTATAAAGTGATATCCCTAAAGCATAAGTCTGGTAATCCTGCTATCTTGCCTCTAAGATAAAATACATTCTTCTCCAGGTGGCATTTATGATATGGCTCCAGTCTGTTTTTCCAGGAATATTATATATTACTCCCTTTCACAGACTCTATTTTTCCATCAAACTGGTCTGCTTGGTTTTTCCTATATGCAACATTCCACCTTCTGCCTCATGCCTTCACACAGGCTGTCCTACCCTGCCAGGAAACCTGAGGTCCCTTGGAGACTCCTCCAGTGCTATCTCCTATAACAATCTTTTCCTTAATCTTCCATTTGTCAATGTATCCCTCCTGAAATAGTTTTGTATCTATATTTACTTGTTTGTGTGTGTTTGTGCCTACCAGTAGAATATGTCCTCCTTGAGGGCAGCAAGACTTGTCCCATTTTTTCTTTCTGTATCCTCAGTATCTAGCCTACCCCACCAGTAGAATATAACCTCTCTGAAGGCAGGGATTGTAACATTTTTGTCTTTCTATTCCCAGTTCCTGGAAGACTCCCTGGCACAAAATAGGTTCCTTATCAAATGTTTGTTAAATCCAGTGGTGTTCCCACTGCCTCCTCTAGGAGACTGGTTCTACAATGACAGAATCCTAGAAGTGGGGTCAATTGAAGGAAAACTTTTGGGGGGGAGGGGGGAACAGCTATGTACAACAATACATATTACAGTAAGTCTAGAGTTATGAAGACCTGAGTTCAAACCTGGTCTCAAACACTTACTAGCTGTGTGACTCTGGCAAGTCACTTTACCTCTGTTTGCCTCAGTTTCCTTAATCATAAAATGGGGATAATAGCAGCATCTTGAAGGTTGTAGTGAGAATAAAATGAAATAATATTGATAAAGTGCTCAGCCCAGTGCCTGGCATATAGTAGAAACCTAATACATGCTTCTTTACTTCCTATGTGAAACCCTGAAGTGCTAGGACTTCAATATTCATTATACATGAGGATTGAGGTCTTCTGCCTACTGAAGGGAGGACTGCATGCCCTTACTGACAGTTAGTACCCTGGAGAAAAGCCCTGATAGCTCCAACCTAGTTATTACAGTGATAGCATATTCTCTTTTGGGGGGTATCTTCCTTAGGGCCCTACACAGAACTTTGTACACTGTCAGTGTCAGTCCACAAATAGATTGACTGGATGATTTACCTAAAAGAGAAAAAAGGAAAGACATTTTCTTTTTGAGGCAAAATCACTTATACATGTTATGTAGATTTCTCCCCCACCCCCTTTCCTCCTTGCATTCCAGGAGAACTTCATTATCTTTAGAACAATTCTCCTAAGACTTCTCAGCTTATATGCATTTGTTAGTCCAACAAGGTTTGTTTGAACACCAATCTGTTTTCAAGCATTCAGAATAGCTGGGTAGAGAGGAGGTAATGGGATGAGAGAAGAAAAGCTAGGAAGGAATACTTTATTTCACCACATAATCATTGCCACCACATAATTTGGCACATCCTGTTTTTTCAGTCTGAAAATTGGCTCATAACTTTTCATCGTGTAATTATCACATGGTATAATTCTGCTCATCATTCCACTTAAAAGGTAAATATAGCAGCAATGTATTCACCAGTGGCATATGGATACGCATTTAGCTCACATGCATTACAAGCTGCAAATCTAGAATTTTCATTGCACGTGAATTGTCAGTATATTTCCAAAAGTCAATATACGTGGTTTGTTTGGAGTGCTGCAGTATTAATGGTATTGTCACTCAACCCAATGAAAAGCTGTGGGTACAAGAGGAGTGGGACAGACAGGTAAGGCTCCCATAAGTAAATCACATGATATGGTAAGACTTGCATCTTCTCAATTTTGCCATATTTTCACATGTATTCCATGCATGCTAATCTTGCACCAAAGATAACTTAGTAATAAATTATTATTAAGTAATACTGGCATTTTTTATAGCTTCACATAATGGTCGCACCCCATTTTTTTTTGAAAAAAAATTATAGGCATAAAATCTGCAAAGATTATGTGGTGAAATACAGTAGTGGATGGATGTAGAAAGAGCTCTCTGTCTCTACTGGTCACACACTCTAATCACCAAAAAAGGAACAAAGAGGTTACAAGACTGCCCTAGGTTATGGGGGATAAGAACAGAAAGTGCCTGCAGGTGTATTTGAGAATTCACTCAGTTACCAGGGGCCTTAGGTAGCTGTAATTAAAAACTTTTACAAGTCAGGGTTCCTGGAAAGGATCTTTAGGTCCCAGTTTTAACTCTGGCAAAGTAGAGAGCTAAGCATTCGGAGCTGTTCTTCTAGATTTCTAGCTTTTCATCAACACCGTAGGAATACTTATATCCCTAAATCAAAGGTCCTTAAGCTGGGATTCCCACCTTAGAGGGTTTGTGGATAGATTTCAGTGTTTCTGTAAATCTGGATAAAAAAAATTACATCTTTGTTTTCACTAACCTTTAACTGAAAATTAGCATTTCCTTCTATTTTCTGAAAACATGATTCTGAGCAGGGGTCTGCAAAAGTGTAACCAAATTCCATGGGTCCATGACACAGAAAGGTTAAAAATTCCGGGCCTAAGCCAAATCAGGCTTTCCACTTCATCCTGACCTGACTGAAGTTGTGAGAGTCTCCAGCCTTGCTACCTTGTGCAAGATGGAGAAGGTCCACAAAAGCCAACTTGTCATAGTAAATAGACTATTGAACCTAGAATCGGGGAAACATGGTTTCAAATCCTGCCTCAGATTCTTACTGTGAACATCTCAGCTATAATTTCCCCATCTTTATTACCTCTAAGAGTTTTATGAGAATCAAATGAAATAAAGTATGCAGAGATACACATTTTAAAGTGTTTTTAAAATATCAGTTATTTTTATTCCACATACATCCCTAACTTCCATTGGTGAATGTGTTATTTCTATCAATACCTACCTCCTCACAAAACCAACCAATGAACAAAAAAAGCTAATCAGTGAATTAATAGTAGAAAGAATAATGGACAGGGAGTCAGGAGACTTGGATTTTTTAGTTTGGGATCTGCCACTAATTTGCTATGTGGTCATGGCCAAGTCATTTCTCCTCAATGTAAATAAATTTCCTTATCTGAAAAATAAAACTAGATGATCTCAGATCCCTTTTAATTATAACATTTGGTTATGTGCTTAGTCTCAGATTCTATTTAGTAGAAGAAATAAGGCCCTTTCCTTGCTAACTTATTCTGTTTTAAGCTTTCCAGCATGATCTTGGGCAAAGCATTTCCCCTTAGCCTCTAGTCTTCTCCCTTAAATAAAAGGGGGGTTCAACCTCAGGTTTATAGATTCCCAAGGAATCCATAGATAGATTTTAGGGAGTCCATTAACTTTAATGGGTAAAAATAGCATCTTTATTTTTATTGACCCCTCTGTGAAATTCAACGTTTCCTTCAATTTTTTAAAAAAAAACTTTATTCTGAAAAGAAATCCATTGGTTTTACCAGACTTCCAAGAGAGCCATGACACTGAAAAATTAAGAACTTCTGAATTAGATGATGTCTAAGGTCCCTTCCAGTTATACTATTCTTGATGTCTTGTTACTAAATTGTGACAGTCAGTGAAAGAGTAACCAAGGCCACTGGAAGTTTACACACCCTGTGCAATTCACTATATTAGATGCTGTATTACAATGGAGAAGGAATGGGAACTGTAGCTTCAGTCCTTGCCTTTAGCTGTCATGTCAGTCAGCTGAGAATTGAAAAGTTGAAGGACCAATGACTACCCATAGTGTCCAGGACCCTGAAATGGGAGGTGTTGAATAAGTTGTCAGAATGCAAAGATAGGAATGAAAAAAAAAATATTTCCTGCCCTTGAGGTGTTTACATTCTAGAGGTGGGATAAAATACATAAAAAGAAAAGTAAATTCAAGATAATTTGATAAGGGAGAAAGCATAAATAATTTTGGGGACTCGAAAGACTTCTTATAGCAAGTGGCAAATGAGCTGAACCTTGAGTGAAGTTATATATGTTACATATTATGAAGAGTTTAAATGCCAAATTGAGCAATTTGTATTTCTATTGGTGGCAATAGGGGTTCACTGATGATTTTTGAGCATGGCAATTATACAGTCAGACTTGTGCTTTAATAAAGTTAATTTATTAGCCATATGGATAATGGGTTGGAGAAAGACTAGGATAGAGATAGCATTTTTTTTAAAGGTCAGGTGGAGAGGTAGTGAAGGCCTAAGCTAGAGGGTTGGCCATATGAGTGGGAAGGGGATGAATATGAGACATGTTTTGAAGGTAAAAATCAACAAGATTTGACAACTTAGATAATGGGTGGGGGAGGGGCAAGGGAAAGGAAGGAGATGTACATGAAGTCCAAGCCAGCATTGGAAAAAGAGACAACTTTTCTTCCAACAATGTTTATCTTTATACTCTTCCTTTTAATGGCAAATAAGGGTGTTCTGGCCATGCTCCCTCTTGACTCTCACAGGTAGGATTTGGGTATCAGATATCAAGAAGATTGCAGTTCAATAGATCACAGAACACATCCACATCCACTTATACACACAACTGAAGAATACCTCCAAAGGTGCAGATCAGTACCTTAGTTCTCTCATTTATAAAGGGATGATCTTGGACTACTTCCTCTTGCTCAACTCTAAATCCAATGATTCTATGTTATCAGGAGAATTAAATAAGATAAAGTCCTCAGAGCTGTGAAATAAAGAATGAGGGTGGGTTGGATGCAACAATTTTCCTCATTTCTGTATATTTTGACATTATTGGCACCTGGACAACCCCCTCCCATTTCAGGAAGATAGAGTTGAAAGTAACCTTAGAGGTCATTTAGGCCAACCCCTTCATTTTACAGTTGAGGAAACTGATACTCACAGAGGTGAAGTGACTCGTCCAAGTTTCCATTGGTGGTCAGTGACACAGCAGGGATTTGAATCCATGTCCTCCAATATGAGATCCATCACTCATTATACTCTTCCATAGTCTCAGAGGCAATAGGAAACCATGAAAGGTTTTTTGAGCAAGGGAATTATATGGTGAGAACAGTGATGAAGATGATGATGAAGATGATGGTGATTATAATGGCTAACATTTATTTAGTAGTTTAAAATTTGCACAGCCCTTCTATGTTATCTCACTTGGCCATCATAATAGTGCTGTGTAGTTGATGCTAGTATGATTCCCATTTTACAGATGAAGAAGCTAAGGTTGAGAAAGGTAAAGTATTTTTTCCCTATGATCATATAGTTAGTAAGTGGATTAAAAGAAAATCAAGCTATGGTCTTCCTGACTTCAATTCCATGGCCCTGTCAACCACATTATCCAGATACTTATGGAAGACTTTTTGTTTGGTTGATTATTATTTTTGTACAACTATGTGGAGGATGAATTAGAAAGGGGAGAAGCTGGAGACACAAAAACTAATTAGGAGATATTATAATATACTTGTCAAGTGTATACAATATGCTAGTCAAGTGTATACTAGTCAAGTGATACAAGTCTGAACTAGGGTGGTGGTTGTGGTCATGGAAAGGAAAGAATGGGGGCAAAAGATGTTTTAGAGATAGGATTGACAGGACTTGACAACTGACAACTAAAAATAGGGAGTGTAAGTAAGGGAAAAGTCAAAGGTGACTTTGTCGTTTTAAACTTGGATAACTGGAGTATCAGTGGTACCCTCAATAGAAATGGGATAGTTTGGAGAGGGGATAGGGTTAGGAGGAAAAATTACAAATCCCATTTTATATATGTTGAGTTTAAGGTACTTACAGGACATCCAGGTGGAGCTGTCCAGCAGGCAGTTGGAGTTCTGAGACTAGCATTCAGGAAAGATAGGAGTTGCGCAGATAGATTTGGGAGTCATCAATATCATCTTGAACTCTCTGACCATAGTTGTTTAACCAGAACATAAAACAACTAATGGTGTATATGCAGGGAGAATATTAAAATGTCTGGATTAATACCCTCTCTCCTCCACATTAAAACTAATCATATTATTTAGAATCTGTCATTTCTCCAAAATGCCCTTGTTTTGTTGGCAATATAAAGGCAAACTGACTACTTAGTATATTATGCCTTTTAAAAGCCTCCTAACCACTTTACCTTTCATCAAAGGAAATGAACTAGATTATTGCTACCCACTGTTCTCAGGATTCATGGGAAGGGAGGGCTAGGAGCCTGTCGCTATTGTTTTAATAAAATCATTGTTCTGTGTATTGTTATCTCTTAAGAGAAGCAGGCCCAAAGGAGAGAGGGAGAGGAAGCCATAGGTTCCTGCATTATGATATGAGCTGTCAGATTTCTTAGTTGTAGATTTTCTCTTTTTCTATATTATAACGGAATGGGGAGAATAGACAGGCATGACAGAATTGGAGTCAATTGGGAGCAAAGAGAAAATACATGTACCAGTGGGGGGGAAAAGTATCCTTCTATTCCAAAGGATTTGATATCAGGCCCCTTGCCACATGCTACAGGAAGAGAGAAAAGAACAATAGACTAATGAAAGTTCTGAAACTTTATCCCTGAGGCCACTTTTCAAGTAGGATGATTAGGAAACACTGCTCATTTCTCCTTTCTGGCAAAATTTTTTTCTTTGTTGGTTTGCTCAAGAAAGGTAATGCCATGATATGACTGACAATTCAATCTGACTCTCTGCCCTCCTGCAAATAAACAGCAGAATCCCATTATAGGCTAACTTATAATTCTCCAAATTCAGCACAAGTAATTCATTCCTCCCCACACAGAGTCCTGTGCATATAACAAAGCATGCTATAGTATCATTAACATCAGTCTCACTCTCTTAAAACTATTATGAAGTGCTTCCAATGGACAGAAACACTTAATTTATGGAAGTTATTTATAAACTTTATAGCCATATGCTAAAAAAGGCAACTAAAATGCCCATACATCTTAACCAAGAGATCTTACCATTAGGTATATACCACAAAGAAGTCAAAGACAGAAGGAGAATTTTATTATGGACCAAAAGCAGAGCATGTATGGTAAAAAAAAATGGAAAAAGGAAATGTTTGTTGAATGGGTGATGACTAGAAAAGCTGAAGTACATTAATATAATGGAATATCACTATACCGAAAGAGAGAATAAATGAGAAGAATTCAGTGAACCATCCAAGGCTTCTAAGACCTGATATAACATGAAATAAGCAAAGCCAAGAAAACAACATACTCACTGAACACAAAAATGTTAATGAAGAGAACAGTAAAATAAAACTGAACATTGTAAAATTCAACAGCCAATCTTGACCTCAGAGAAGAATTGAAGAGACGGGCCATTTTTGCAGAAATTGGGACTCTATGGTTGAGAATGATTGCCTATGGTAGCAGACATAATTGATGTGCTGATTGGCTTTGCTAAATTGCTTTTTTCTTGCAAAGAATGGCTGGTTAGGGCAAGGGGAGGATAAGTTTGGAAATCAAAGTGATATAAAAATAAAAGATTTCAATTTTAAAAACAACTCACCTATAAATAAATAGCTGCCCTATACCAATGGTGGAGTGGAGTGTTCCCTCTGCCTTTGAAATTTCACAAAAAAAGGATAATTTACCAAGTCAATTTTCTTTTCCTGTCATATATTCAGTGACCAGTGGCTTCCTTGGCTGAAGGTGGGGAGATGTATATTTTCTGGAAACTCTGCATTCTCTTTTTTGCCAAAATTCTGGAAGAAGTCAGTTGCTGGACTAAGTCAGGAGATGAGAGCATTGCCCGGGACACCAAGTTCACTTTTTAGTAATGCTGAATGATAAATTTATTCTCCCACAGAAGCAGTTGTTGAAGTAATACTTTTTAGGTATTGATTTTGGTCAGACATATGATTTTCTTCTTGCAAAATCACTCTCTGGTGTGGTAGTTCTTGCCTTGGGATGGAGGGAACAAGCATTTATTAAATGCCAACTGTATGCCAGGCACCATGTTAAGTACTTTATAAATATTATCCCATTTGATCTTCACAACAGCCCTGGGAGGGAGGTGCTATCATTATGGCCATTTTACAGTTGAAGAAACTGAGGCAGAGATTAAATGGACTGCCCAGGGTCATATAGTAAGTGTCTGAGGGTAGTTTTGAAATCGGGTCTTTCTGACTCCAGGCCCAATGCTCTATCCACCCTGCTATCTCATTGCCTCAATACCTTGGATGGAGATGGGCAAAAACTGCAGTTTGCAATTTTAGAGTTCCCTCGGGGCATTGGAAATTTAAGTTGACTTGCCAATGGTCATATAGCACTAGAAGCAAGACTTAAATTTGGGTCTTGATGACTCCAAGGCCACACACTGAGCTTCAAAGAGGGAATCTGTGTCCATATACCACATAGTTTCCAGTTTAAAAGCAGAGGTTAGGGGGAGGCTAGGTGGTGCAGTGAATAGTGCACTGTCCCTGGAGTCAGGAGGACCTGAGTTCAAATCCAGCCTCAGACGCTTAACACTTACTAGCCATGTGACTTTGGGCAAGTCGCTTAACCTCAATTGCCCTCCAAAAAGAAAAACAAAAACAAAAAAAGCAGAGGTTATTCAATAAGACCCAAGGGATCTCTTTTCACATAGACTGCCATCATGTTCCAATAATCACAACTGAGGCTTCATCTAGAAAAAGAGGAAAGGCTCCAACTCAGAGGAGAAAGTCATGGCCTTTCCCCCACACCAAGCTCCTGAGGTAATTTTCTACACCATTACTCTGACTCTTCTGGTGTCTATTTTCCCCAAGGAGTAGATTACTCTGAGCCAACACATCTTCATTTGACTCTTATCTTAATGACAGCTCCTTTATCTAAGTGAGGTTCTTGGCTGGGGCCATGGACTAGTTGCAGTTTCTTTCTTCCTTGGCTTCTCAAGAGGGACAAAAGGTAGCAGATGCCCTTGTTGGAAAGAAGACAACTTTTTTTTCCTAATCTCATGGGAACAAAACTTGCAAGGGATTCCCATTTCTACTAGATCCTTATATCCAGTCAATTTTCAGTTACTCATATCCAATTTTTAATCCCAAGATGGTCCCCCTCACTTTGCTCCACACACAAACTCAGGCCATTACCTCCTGCTGCCAGGTTAGTTTGAGCTAGGGGGATTAAAACTCTATGTTATTACAGGACTAAAAAACATAATTAGGAAGCTAAATCATCTGCCAAAAATCAATGTAGTGCAATTCAGAGCCAAAACAATTTGGGCTCTCTATGTGTATATGTGTGGGTCGGGGAGAGGGAGGGTGATGACTCATTACTTTGGATTATTCACACCAAGAGCTGAAACTAGCAATTTTTTGCACCCAGGGCAAGTTGCACTTAAATGCACCCTCAAATCATCCGAGGGCAAAGGGGAGGGAAGACAACAACCTTAACAATAATAAAAACAATAATAACAACGTTTATGCAGCATGTTGTGCTTTATAAAATGTTACATATTGATATCTCATTTGATCCTAAAAACAATACTTGAGATATGTGATATTGCTATATCAAATTTGTAGATAAGGAAACTGAGGCTGAAAGATTTTCCCAGGCTCACGCAGTGAGTCTGAAACAGGATTTGAACTCAAGTCTTCCTGGTCCCAAGTCTCACACTTTATCCACTATTCCACTTAGCCTTACTGGGGGAAAAACCCTGGGACACTATCCTGAGGAGCCCATAAATGGGCTCCCATTGGAGGGAGACCCTGAGACAACTTGACAGCACTGCAGTCTGAGGACCAGGGTAGGGTGAAGTCAGGGAGAACTCATGCTAACTGGGAGCTTTTCTGTGTGCTAGATCTGGAGGTAGAAGACCTGGGTTTGAATCTGGCCTCTAAAGTGTGCTATCTGTGTGACCCTGGACAAGTCACTTCAACCCTCTCAGTGTGTTTTCTCATCTATAAAATGCGGAAGTTGTTCTCCATAAACACTCTTTTTTAGCTCTATACTTATAATCTTCTAATCTTCTGAAAGTTATTCTTATTAATTGGTTTCTTGGCTGTTAAGAAAATAAAAGTACTAACAAAATATAAAAGTAGAAAATTGAAATTTGTACTAACATTTAACATTATCTTAAATTTTGCACCCTTTAAATTTTTTTATTTAAAAAATGGATCATTTTCTTTATATCACCTATATTTCTCAGTATGTCACTCTACATTCTCCTCTCAGAGAGCCATCCGATATAACAGAGCAAAAAAAAAAAGGGGGGGAATACTTTAGCAAATCTAATCAACATATTAAAAAGTCAGACCAATATGAATTGCTCCATACCCAAAGCCCCTCACCTCTGCAAAGATTGAAGAGTAGTGTTTCCTCCTCTTTCTCCTTTGGAGACAAATGTATTCATTATAATTTCTCTACATTCAGTTGCCATCATTTTCTGATTGTTCTTTCCATTCATATTGTTGTGGTCATTTTGTATATTGTTTTCCCATTTCTGCTTACTTCATATATCTTCCCATATTCCTCTGCATTTACCTCATCTATCATTTCTTGCACTGCGATCATATTCTATTATGTTCTATAACACAACTTGTTCAGTCATTCCTCAGGTAATGGTGCCCTTTACATTTCTGCACCCTCTAACAAAAGTCCAGGCCACTGTACTTGGTTATGGTTCTATGTGAACCACTGAATCCCATTAAGATGGAAAAGAAGTGAAGAACTAAAGATCTTGTTCCTTGTCATGTATCGTCTTAACACCATGAGATCATCAGATTTAGAACTAGAAGCAACCTTAAAGATCATCCATTACACTTCACTCATTTAAAAAAATTAAAAATAGATTGTGAGAATGTATATCTATGGATCTGTTTGTGTGTCTAAGTATGAATTTTTCTCCTTCTCCTTCTCCTGTATCCCCTCTAACAGTTTTGAATCACCACATGTGCTGATCATCCAGTCCTCTAACCAAACAGCAGACACAGACCAAACAGTAGCAGATCATGGGTGGGTTTCCATCTGGCAGATAACAAAAGCACCTGCAGAAAGTCAATGCCTGAGTTGGCTGCTACAGCTCTAAATACTCATTGGCTCCTAGAGAGGAGGAGGTAGGTGCTGGGCAGTAATGTAGACCCTTGTCAGTTAAACACTGCACGTGAGTATATTACTTGCCTTGCATTTAAGGCCATCCTTAAGATCAGCAAGTAATATAGCAGGAAAGGGTAGTTGTTTACTGGAGAATATCCTCATTTAGGCAGCTCAAGCTCCATAGCTAAAGCAATTTTAATAAATGGAATCTCATTTAAGATTTTTTTCGTCTCGTTGGAGGCAGCAAGGCAGAGCAATTGGGGCTAAGTGACTTGCCCAAGGTCACACAGCTAGGAAGTGTTAAGTGTCTGAGGCCGAATTTGAACTCAGGTCTTCGGACTCCAGGACCAGTGCTCCATTAACTGCACCACCTAGTTGTCCCTAAGATTTTTTATACTAACTATAAGGCAAAAACATCAGTCTCAGAGCTGGGAGATCTGAATTCTGATCCCTGCCAGCCTCACCACTCATCAGGCTTATAAGCTTTGCCAGCTCACTAAATAAATCTCATTAGCTTCTTCATCTTTAAATATAGTTATTAATGTTACACAGCCAATATTTATATAATGTTTTAAGGTTTGTAAAGAACTGTCCATATATTTTCTCTTAAGAGCCTCACAACCCTGAGATGTAGTTAATGTGGGTGTGTCTGTATGTGTGTGTGAGTGTGTGTGTTTGTAGGTAAGGAACTAGAGGCAGGAAAGTTAGGTGATTTGCCCAGGTTCACATAACTAATACAAATTGGAGACAGGTTTTAAACTCACACTTTCCTGATTCCAAGTCAGACACTCTGTCTACAGTTATCCCATTCACATTGCACCTTTCCCCATCACAGTTTCAGTATACTGCAAGGTGCCATAAGGTAAATGGAAAATTTGAGGGAGTTTTGCAGAAGATGCAGATGATACACAAAGGCCAGCAGACAACACAGAAAAAGGTTAGAAACTCAGAAATGTGTAAAATATAGTATTGTGTATTATCAAGCTGTATTCATCTTTTAATATAATAATTTAGACTTCTTTGGTATGAAGAGAGAGCCAAAAACTCCATGCAGATTTTCTAGATTGTAGGGGCACCATACCCCTAAACCCCCACGATGTGGAAGGGATAATACTATGCCACCCAACTGCCTCACTCACTCAGCCTTTCAGTCATGTTCTGGAGAAACTTCTTTGTAAATTGGTAAGTGCTATATGAATGTAAGTTATAACTCATTAACCTCAATAGTAATAAGTAGAAATAAGTAGAAATGCAAATGTTCCTGTGATTTTGGTCTCTAATATTTGAAATTAACATGTCAGGTATTGATTGCTAGCTGTATGTTAAAAACACCAAGGAAACACCAACATGGCGATTTTGCCTTTTATTTGTTTTTTGCCTCTTTGCCTCCAGTCTCTTCCCTTTCCAGTCTGTATATTAATCTTTCTAGTTCACAATTCTGCTTATGTTACCTCCTTGCTCAAAACTATCAATGACTCCCTAATATCTAACAAATTAAATCCAAGCTTCTTTTGGAATTCAAGGTCCTTCTGTGTTCAGAGTCAACCAACCTAATCTATGACTATCCCCTATCTTTTCCTTATATTCCAATCACACTGAACTGTTTATTGCTTTCTTAAAAAGAAAAATCTCCCAGTTTTCTGCCTCTACTCAGCTCATTTCCTCCTGAAAAAACCTTTGTTCTTAGCTCTGACTCTCCAAAGTATTCAGTTGTTTGGTTGTTTTTTCAGTTGTATCTGATGCTTCATGACTCTATTTGGTGTTTTCCTGGCAAAGATACTGGAGTGGGTTTCTATTTCCTTCCCCAGCTCATTTTACAGATAAGGAAACTGAGTCAAACAGGGTCACACAACTAGTAAGTGTGAGGCCAGATTTGAATTCAGGTATTCCTGACTCCAGACCCAGTCTCTATCCACCATTCTACCTAACTACCTTTCCAGCGTCTATCCCTCTAATATGTAAATATTCAGTACTTGCTATGAATATCCTTCAAACAAAGTATAGTTCATATGTCATTTCTTTCATGAAGCCTTTAACTATCTATCTAGTGGAATAGGTTTGTTCCATCAACAGATTCTTTTGGCATTGTCTGCCTTTGTCATTACCGAGACATATCACATACCACTCTATTATAACTAAGTAGTTATTTTGTGTACTGGTTTTAGCTCCCCAACTCAGCTGTGAGTTGGGAATGGGGAGGGATTATATTCATATATTCTTTATATTCCCTAGGATAACTGGCACAATGTCTTTTACACAGTAGTTGTGGCAAAATTATCTGTTGATTGATTGATTATGACTAGAGATAGAAATAATTATATATTTTATGACAAGTATATACTTATGAGCATAAAGTTGGGTTTTGTCTCCAAGGGCAAAGCTGGGAATGAGTCACAAAAAACCCCCTTGGCTCAGTTCTTTTCTGAGCTGTCTTTCTCAGTAAGCATTGCCATTCAAAGTTTGTCCCCATGTTCTTGTCACCATGATACAGGAGAGCTTCGTGTCAAAGTCCTAGGAGTGCTGAGAGCTGTCAGGATTTTAGGGAAATGGAGGTATTTGAAAAATATCACTGGGACAGTAGAGTATCTTAATGGAAATTGTAATAAGTTCTAGGCAATATACAGAATAGCCTAAAAGAGATGGACAAGACCTTAGTATCTAAGTCAAGATCTTCTTTTGTCAGATTAGGATGCTAGGGGCCACTCTTTGAAGTAAAACAATTCCTGCCCTCCAGAGATTCTATTCTTATGAGGTAACTAACATGTATATACCTAAGCTTGTACCAAACACATATAAAGCAGAACCAAGTTAAGCTTCGAGGAGAAGGCACTAGTGGGTGGAAGACACAAGAGGTCTTCTACAAAAGGAATGGCTTCAGCAGAGCCTTGAAGTAAATAAAGGAATCCAAGAGACATAGCTTAGGATCACAGATTCTATGGACCCATGAAGGGGCCGATGAGGCCATCTAGTCCTAAACCCCTCCATGTTACAGATAATAAAGCTGATGGGAGTGTGGTGTATTGAAGGGCACATGTTCAAATCTTGATCTTGATGCCTCCTGCCTGAAGGACCTTAGACAAGCTACCAGCCTACCTGGCCTCAGTTTCCTTTTCAGTAAAATGTGTGTGTGTGTGTGTGTGGGGGGGGTGAATCCAATGGTTTCTAAGGTCTGTTCTAGCTCTTAAATCTCTAATCTGGCAGGATCCAGAAAGATTGAGGGACTTACTTGGGGTTATATGGGTAGTAATGATTAGAGTTAGGATGCAGATTAAGGTTTCATGTCTTCAAGTTCAGTAGGTAGCATGTCTTGTCTAAACTTTACATCTGCCTGGGTGCCTAGGAGAACAAAAATCTATTAAGTGCCTAATGTATAGGTGGTAATAGAAATGTAAGCTATTATCATAACCATCTTCAACTCAAGCATTTATTAAATACTTAGTATGTACTGATTTCAGTATTAGGTCCTAGGAAGAGTGAGTTCATTGAAGAGTGAGTTCATTGCAAATATTAGAGGTTATCTCTTACAAAGTCCATTTCTGATGGTCTATACTCTCTGATACACAGTACACAGTAAACCTTTACCTTTCCCCCAAGTTATCATTTTTGATGACTAAAAAGAATTTTAAGAAGTGACCTACTCGTTTGCAATGAGATGTAGGTATGAATGAAAGTATTCCTGACTTGTCTTAAGGGTATGTGGGTAAATGTTTAACAGTCAGTGATATGTCTCTGTATATGTATACATATATGTATATGCATGTGTATGTGTATGTATGTATGTACATATATATGCATAGTATATCTCTATAGATATACGTAATACACATATGTGTGTATATAGACACACACGTGTGTATTGACATGTGTATATGTACACATATAATAACCATGTGTGCATATATGCATAGCATACTTTTAAATATAGTCTGCGTCATTAACATTTTCTCTATCACTTTAAAATCTAGACAATCAACAAAGTCCTGATAAATAAATAAAAATAAAGATAAATCAAGTCCTGATTTGTAGCATTTGCTGACTTCCAAAATGCAAATTTATGTTCTAAAAATTTTACAATTGACTCTTAGGATGCAATTAAGGCTTGCTTCAGCACACCCCTGCTTGAGGAGAAGAATGCCTTAAAAAGTCGAATTTGCCAAATGGAAAAAGAATCTCAGAAGTTCACTGAGGAGATTCATTCCTTCAGAGTTAGACTGGAGCAAATGGAAGCTAATGACTTTATGAGAAATCAAGATGCTGTTAAGCAGATACAAACAAAAGAAAGATTAGAAGGCAATGTGAAATATCTCATGGGAAAAACCACTGACCTGGAAAATAGATCCAGGAGAGACAATTTAAAAATTATTGGACTACCTGAAAGCCATGATCAAGGAAAGAACCTAGAAATCACCCTTCAAGAAATTCTCAAGGAAAACTGCCCTGATGTTTTAGATCCAGAGGGCAAAATAGAGGTTGAAAGAATCCACCCATCACCTCCTGAAAAAGATCCCAAAAAGAAAACTCCCAGGAATATTATAGCCAGGTTCCAGAATCCCCAGATCAAGGAGAAAATACTACAAGCAGCCAGGAAGAAACAATTTCAATATTGTGGAAACACAATCAGAATAGCCCAGGACCTGGCAGCTTCTACACTGAGAGATCGAAGGGCATGGAATATGATATTCCAGAGGGCAAAAGAACTGGGAATGAACCCAAGGGTCACCTACCCAGCAAAACTGAGTATTTTGTTTCAGGGGAAAATATGGTCATTCAGTGGAATACAGGACTTTCAAGCATTCTTGAGGAAAAAACCAGAATTGAATAGAAAATTTGACATCCAGACACAAGAAGGAAGAGATGCCTGAGAAGGTAATCAGGGAAAAGAAATCAAAAGGAACTTATCAAAGTTGAACTATTTACATTCCTATATGGAAAAGCAATAACTGTGACTGATGATATCTTTCTCACTATGAAAATAATGGAAGAAGGGGTGTGGTCATATGAATACATATGTGAATGTGTGTGTATATGGTTACAGTTATATATGGGTAGAGGGCATAGGTTGAATTTGTTGGGAAGGGAGAATACTCAAGGGATGAAATTATGAGGTGAGAGAGGAAAGTGGCAAGAGGAGATGGGGAGAGACAGGGTAGGGTAAACTATCCCATGTAGAAGAAGCAAGGGGAAGTGGTTGCAAAGGAGGGGGAGAATAAGGAAGGCTAAAAAGGCAAAACCACATTCACATTGAATTTGGTTCAGGGAGAAAATGACATACATACTAAATGGGATATCTCAACCTGCAGCAGGATAGGGGAAAGGGGATGAGAGGAGGGATGATGGATGGGAGGGCATCCTTGGGGTGAGGGGAGGTTGGAAGTACCCACTATAGAAGAGGGACAGGATCATGTAGGGAATGGACCAGGTGGGGGGTGGGATGAGTGGGAGGGAATTATAAGCAGCCTTGTACAATATATCTACTATGATAATGTTTTGCATAGCTAGACATGTACAACATATACTGAATTACTTATCTCCCAAGAGAGAATGGGTGACAAGGGAGGAATGAAATGGATCTGAAATTCGAGGTCTTAACATTAAATGTTTCAAATATATATATAAATACTAATATTAATACTCTTTTGCTTGTAATAGGGAGATAAGATGTGAAGGCATTGGGACACAAAGATTCACCTTCCTCTAATAGAAAAGTCGATGGGGGTATGGGAGAAGGTATGGGAGAGAGCAGATTGGAGGAAGCGATATCTTGTGGGATGACTGTTCTGGGAGGTTGGGTAGGGGAATAATGGGGGGAAAATGATTGTAACTCAAAATCTGGCGGAAATGAATGATGTAAAACAGAAGTTAATAAAGCATTTGTTTAAAAAAAAAAGATTCAAATCCTGCCTCAGTCACTTAACCACTCTCCACCTCAATTTTCTGTACTGCAAAATGAGGCAGTTGGACTCAATTATGGTTTCTTTCTCAGTCTAACTTTGCAGAGTTAACAAATCATCACCCCAGGATACATAATCACCCAATAGTCACATAGATAACTGCTTGTTTAAGAAAAGACCCTGACAAGATTGTGGCACCTGGTTCTTTTCCATTTTATCATCATTGCTGATTCTTCTCAGGATTTGTTCTGAAATCTTAGTTGTTACTGTTGTTTGCTGCTTTTTAGTTGTTTGTCAATTGTGTCCAGCTCTTTATGACCCCACTCTGGGTTTTGTTGGCAAAGATGCTGGAGTGGTTTGCCATTTCCTTCTCCAGCTCATTTACAAATGAGGAAACTGAGGCAAACGGGGTTAAGTGACTAGCTCAGGGTCACAGAACTAGTGTCTGAGACCAGATCTGAACTCAGGTCTTCCTGACTTCAGGCCTGACACTCTATCCACTGTGCCATCTAGCTGCCCTAGTACTTAAGACTTCTCAATAAGTTGCATTTAATATTCCTGTGCTTTTATAGACCCATTGTCAATAAAAAGGCATTAACATATAATTTCAGTTTTGAGAGAGAGATAGATAAATAGATAGATGATAGAGTGTGTGTATAGATATGTATATATATATATATCCTCATATATGTGTATATATACACACATACACACACACACATATATATATACATATATATATACATCCATTGTTAATAGACATATAGCTGTCTCTATTTTTTTCTTACTTCCCCTGCCCTAGGTCTGAGGGAGTCTTAGTTGGGTTGATCACTAAATCAGCAGACTTGGTAATAACGCAGTGCTCTGCAAAGACTGTTCTGAGGTAGCCTTTTGGAAGGTTAATTTATTTCACCTTTCAGTTTGGGCGGCAGATCTGATGATTAAAATACCAGACTAGAGGAGTTTTCAATCTGAGTTGTTAATAAAGACTTTTTTGATTAATTAATTCCCCATTCCAAACAAACCACAATTTCTATGCCTAAAAGAAAAAGTTTTGCCCCCAGAAGAAGAGATCATTTGGACGAAGAGTTTCTCTGAAGTGAGGCTAACATAAAGTTTTCCCATCTGGCTATCAGGGCACTTGCCCTCTTCTCACCCCTGAAGGAGTTATTTTTCATCAGAGAAGAAACCTGACAAACCTCTCAGCAGCTGAGCTGTAAATCTTCTTACCTCTGACTTGTTAATAGTTTTTCTTGCCACCTCTTCTGATAATCCAAGGTAATTGTTATGAAATATGGGCTTGTTCCCTCTCTCCAGCTGCTGCTCTTCTTCCTGTGCCACATTCTAGGGTGAAGCAGAAACACTGTGTTTTTCAGTGGATGTTCATTTTCAGGGCAATAGATGGTTGGACCAAGAAAGCGGCGTCCTTAGGTGATGGCTGGCAGAGTATCATGTATCTGACGCTGAGAGTTCAATTCTATAACCTCCCAATCTTCCAAAAGGGTTGCCTCCTTTTTTGGTTTGGAATGGTTTATGGTTATCAGAGTTGTTTTCAGAGAGGGAGGAATAGATTCAGGGTCCCTTCTTCAGGCATAGCTATAACAAACAATATTGCTACATTTAACTAGACTTCGAGAAAGACAACTTTACCCGAAATTTTGATCCTAGACTGAACAGTTAATTTCTGGATCCAAATGACTCCTGTTTCCATCTTTGGTCATCCAACAATTGATGCTTGGCAAACAGTTGAGGAATGATTCTATTTCTCTTAATTATTCAGGGTCCCATAACCTCTGTCTACAAGGGTTTCATGGGCACACTCAAGAGAATAGGAAAAATGTCAAGAGGTATGTTATTAAGGACACAACTGTCAATCTGGAGTCCATAAAATTCCTTTTTTTTTCAATATTTTGATAACTATTTCAATGTCAATTGGCTTCCTTGACAATCCTATCTTTCATTTTATGCACTTAAAAACATTATTCCGAGAAGGGGTCAATAGCCTCCCCCAGATTACGAAATTACCCAACTAAGGTTAAGAACTCCTGATCTAGAGGCAAAGAATGATGTCTCTTTGTCCCTCTGTATTCACTATACCTAATGCCTCAAGGAGTATATAGCAGAGTTCAATGAATGCAACTTTCTTTGAGGTTTACACAAGAAGAGGAAACATAAACAGAAATACAAGGACAACCTCCTAGTAATACTGTACTTGAGCTAGAGTACTCTGCCATGACTTGTTCTTCCTCATTTCCCTATGCCTTTGGAGATTAGTGGGCTCGCCTAAATACTATCCTAGAAGCTCATATTCTCTGTTTTCATATGATACTTACAGGTAAATTCAGGGAAGTCAGTACTCTTATAAGGACTACGAGCAGTAGTTTCTTCTCGATTCATAGATTAACTACTCTGACTTTCAATGATTATGGTAAAAACAGCAGTTGCTCATTAGGTAATTTTCTTGGTGAAAGTCTAATCTTAGATTCTTGGTTTCACAATATTAATTTGGGACATAAATACAATCAATTGACTTTATATAAAAATAGATGTAGGAGAGGAGTTTATATGTCCATTCCAGGAAGCCATCAAGAGGTGGGTATGGGAAGAAATATAATGAATCATCTTTTGAACATGTTGAGTTTGAGATACCTTTGGGACACCCAGCTGTAAATGTTCAACAGACAGTTGGTGATATGGAACTGGAATCCAGGAGAGTGATATATGGGTTTTGGAGCTATCTGCATGAAGATCATTGAACTCATGGGAGTTTATTAGGTTACCAAGTGAGGGAGTAGAGAAAGGAGAAGGGAATCCCAAACAGTCACGGGGTATCCTCCCAGGAAAAGTTACATAGATTATGACACAGAAGAGAATATTAAAGAATAGTCAGGAAAATAGTAGAACCACAAGAAAGAAATCTAACAAAATTTTAAAGATGAGAGAGTATGTGGGAGCCAAGTTTTGTCAACAGTACCAGTGCTGCAGAGAGTTCAAGAAGGATGGAAATTGAGAAATAGCATTTTGTCTTGATATCAGAGTCATTACCAGATAGATGCTGTCCCACTGCCCAATGATCCTTCCAAGATAAAAAAGAAGAAAAAGTATGCATTTAAGTAAAATTAATCAACACAAGTGCAACTGACAGTGTATACATAAGAGCATAGATCTGTAGCTCCCTAGTGCAGCCCTCTCATTTTCCAATTAAGGAAACTGAGACCAGCCAATTTCATAGGTTCATAGGCCCACAGCCACAAGGGACTTCAGGGGCCATCTAGACCAATGCCCTCATTTTACTTCCTGAGGTTCAAGGAACTTAAGTTAATTGCCTAATGTAGTATCAGACAAAGTAACCAAAGCCAGGTCCTTTGACTTCAAAAACAGTGCTCTTTCTATTACACCATGCTATCTCAATGGTCCGTCCCCTACCTCTGCAAAGAAAGAGTGGATGTATTTTTTTCTCTGGGTCCAAGATTAATCATTACAACGATCCTGCACTCAATGATCTTTTAATATTCTTTTCATCTGCATTATTGTAGTCATCATGCATCTTCTTTTACCTCATTCTACATGGTCCAGTCTGTATCAGGGCATTCAAATCTTCCTGTATTTCTTTGAATCCTCCATGTTTTTTCACTTCTAAGGGCAGAATAACATCCCACTATATTTATAAACATTAATATTTCTGGACTTTTCCTAGTTGGTGGCTACTCATTTTGTTCCAGATTTTTTGTTTTTGTTTTTTAACACACAAAGTTTTCTTCTATGCTATTGAATGAACTCTCTCGGTGTCTCTTCCATTAATTCCATTAATTCCTCTCTCTTTTCTCCCCTTCGCAAATGAATACAAATTTCCTCCAAATCCACACACAGCTCATCTTGCCTAAATCTATCACTCTAACTGAGAAGTTCTATGGCTCCTCGAGAAATGGCTATTCTGGAATAAATATCTTGAGGAAACTGTTAGGTTCTGTGCGTTGCTCTTTGACCCAGCAATGTCACTACTAGGTCTGTATCCCAAAGAGATTTTTTAAAAAGGAAAAGGACCTATATGTACAAAAATATTTATAAAAACTCCCTATGTAGTGGCAACAAACGAGAAATTGAGGGAATGCTGTCAATTGGGAAATGGCTGAACAAGTTGTGGTTTACGATTGTGATGGAATATTATAGTGCTATTAAAATTATGAAGAGGAGGCTAGGTGGTGTAGTGAATAGAGCACCGGCCCTGGAGTCAGGAGGACCTGAGTTCAAATCCAGCCTCAGACACTTAACACAAATACTAGCCGTGTGACCTTGGGGAAGTCACTTAATTCTAATTGCCCTCTAAAAAAAAAGCAAAAAGTAAAAAATGATGAGCAGGAAGCTTTCAGAAAACCTGGAAAGACTTACATGGACTGATGCAAAATGAAGTGAGCAGAACCAGGAGAACATGGTACATAGTAACAGCAATGTGATGATCAGTTGTGAATGATTTGTCTATTCTCAGCAATACAATGATCCAAGACAATTCCAAAGGACTTATCATGAAAAATGCTATCCACCTCCAGAAAAAGAACTGAAGTAATCTGAGTATAGATTGAACCATACTATTTTTCACCTCATTTTTTTCAGGATTTTTTTCAACTTGTGTTTTCTTTCACAATATGACTAACAAGGAAATATATTTTGTATGACTCTACATGCATAATCTATATCAAACTGATTGTTTTCTCAAAGGAGATGAGGAGGGAGAGAATTTTTAACTCATTTTTAAATGTTAAAATTGTTTTACATATAATATGAAAAACTAAAATATTTAAAATTAATAAACCGTCAGTTTCCTTTCTCAAAACATAAACAAATTGTCAGTTTCCTTTCTAAAACAAAAAGGGGGGACGGCTAGGTGGCACAGTGAATACAGCACTGGCCCTGGAGTCAGGAGGACCTGAGTTCAAATCCGACCTCAAACACTTAACACTTACTATCCATGTGATCTTGGGCAAGTCACTTAACCCCAATTGCCCTGCCTTCCCCCTCAAAAAAGGCAAAAATAATTAATTGTTTTAAAAAATCTCCTGATCCTATTGTTCTGACCCGTTTTGACTTCTAGACACAGGATATCTGAAAAACTAACACAGGACAGTGACTTGGGTCTCAAATTATTACCACAATTCTAAGTTGCTTTTTTGTAGCCAGTTTTATTCAATTCAAAAATAATTTCTCAAATACGCATCACACAAAGTTCCACTCAGTTGTTTCATTGTTATATGAAAGTAACTATGAGTCCTTGAAATCTATGCTGGCATATTATAAATTCTGGCAGATTCTGTCAAGCTTGAATGACTTAAAGTATTATCCTGACAACAGAGAGAATCCATCTTTCCAATGGCCAGCCTAACCAGGTACAGAAAGGCTCATGAAACACAGAAAAATACAAAATGGTCCCCAGTCCTATTTGGTTTACTTTTTCTTCTGCAGTGATGGAAACAGAGTGGCAGAAAAGGGATAAGCAATGGTAAGGATCACACAGATTTTAGCTTCTCTCTAAATTGTGACTTGACTGCAGGTACATTAACATGTGAGATTAAAAAATTATTTAGTATTTTATTTTCCCCAGTTACATGTAAAAATAATTTTAACGTTAATTTTTTAAAACTTGTAGTACCAAATTATCTCCCTTCCTTCCTCCTCCCACTCCACACCACTGAGAAGGTAAGCAATTTGATATAAGTTCTACATGTACAGTCATGAAAAACATTGCCATATTAGTCAAGTTGTGAAAGAAAACATTAGGCAAAGAAAAAAATTCAAAAAAACTTCTAAAAAAGGATGCATCAATATCAATTCAGACTCCATTAGTTCTTTCTTTGGGGTTAGATAGGATTTTTCATTGTAAAACATTCAAAGTTGTCTTGAATCGTTGTATTGCTGAGAATAGCTTGATCATTCGCAGTTGATCATCTTACAATATTGCTGTTAATTTGTACACAGTACATTTCACTTTGCATCAACTAATATAAGTCTTTCTAGGTTTTTCTGAGAGCATCCTGCTCATCATTAATTATAACACAATAATATTGCATTATAATCACATACCACAATTTGTTTAACCATTCACCAATTGATGGGCATCCCCTCAATTTCCAATTATTTGCCACTAGAAAAGAGCTTCTAGGTATAATTTTTGTACATACAGGTCCTTTTTCTTTTTAAAAAAATCTCTTTTGGGGTACAGTAATGGTATTACTAGGTCAAGGATTATGCATTATTTTATATTCCTTTGGGCATAGTGCCTAATCGCTCTGCAAAATGGTTGAGTCAGTTCACAACTCCACCAATAGTGCATTAATGTCTCATTTTTCCCACATTCCCATTTCTGTCCTATTAGTCAATCTAATAGATATGAAGTAGTACCTCAGAATTCTTTTAATTTACATTTCTACATTCAGTAGTGAGTTAGAACATTTTTTTTTCACATGACTATAGATAGTTATGACTACTTCATCGGAGAACTGATCATATCTTCTGATCATTTATCAATTGGGTAATGGCTCCTACTTTTATAAATTTGACTCTGTTCTAAAAATGTTTGAGAAATGAGGCCTTTATTAGAGAAACTTGCTTCAAAGGTTTTTTTTTTTAACAGTCACTATTGCTAACTGTATTTCCCTCCATCCTATTCCCATCCTCTGTTTATTCTCTTCTCTCTCCTTTTGCCCTGTCCCTCCTCAAAAGTTTTTTGCTACCCCCTTATCCCAGTCTTCGCTCCCTTCTATCATACTCCCTCCTTCTTTTATTCCCTTCTCCTTCTACTTTCCTGTAGGGTAAGATAGATTTCTATACCTAATTGAGTGTGTATGTTATTCCCTCTTTGAGACAATTTTGATGGGAGTAAGGTTCACTCATTCCCCCTCATTTCCCCTTTCTTCCCCTCCAGTGTAAAAGCTTTTACTCCCCTCTTTTATGTGAGATAATTTACCCCATTCTTCTTCTCCCTTTCTCTTCCTCTCAGCACCTTCCTCTCTTATCCTTTAATTTTATTTTTTTAGATATCATCACTTCATATTCAACTCACACCTATATACCTTCTTTCTCTCTCTCTCTTTCTCTCTCTCTCTCTCTCTCTCTCTCTCTCTCTCTCTCCCCCTATACACACACACACACACACACACACACACACACACACATATATATATGTAAACATATATTACATATATATACACATATATATGTATGTATAAAACTTCTAACTGCCCTAATAATGAGAAAATTCTTATGAGTTACAAGTATCATCTTCCCATGTAAGAATGTAAACAATTTAACCTTATTACATTTCCTATGATTTTTCTTTCTTGTTTACCTTCTTTTGATTCTCTTGAGTCTTGTATTTGAAAATCACATTTTCTATTCAGTTCTGGTATTTTCACCAAGAAGGCTTAAAAGTCCTTGATTTCATTGAATATCCATTTTTTCCCCTGAAGGATTGTACTCTGGTTTGCTGGGTATGTAATTCTTAGTTGTAATGCTAGCTCCTTTGCCCTCTGGAATATCTTATTCTAAACCTTCCATTTCTTTAACATAGAAGCTGCTAAATCTTGTGCTATCTTGGCTGTGGATTCATGATTCTTGAATTGTTTCTCTCTGGCTGTTTGCAATATTTTCTCCTTGATCTGGGAGCTCTGGAATTTGGCTAGAATATTCCTGAGAGTTTTCATTTGGGAATCTTTTTTCACGAGGTGGTAGGTGGATTCTTTCGATTTCTATTTCATTTTCTGATTCTAGCATATATGGGAAATTTTCCTTGATAATTTCTTGAAAGATGATGTCGGGGCTCTGTTTTTTTTACCAGAGCTTTCAGGTAGTCCAATAATTTTAAAATTGTCTCTCCTGAATCCGTTTTCCAGGTCAGTTGTTTTTCCAATGGAATATTTCACAGTCTTCTATTTTTTTCATTTTTTATTTTTCTTTTATCATTTCTCAATTTCTCATAAAATCATTAGCTTCCATTTGCTCCATTCTAATTTTTAAAGAATTATTTTATTTGGTAAGCTTTTGTACCTCTTCTTCAATTTGGTCAATTCTACTTTGTAAGGAGTTTTTTTTTTGTTGTTGTTGTTGTTGTTGTTGTTTGTTTGTTTTTGTTTTTCTTAATTTCTTCAGGAAATTTTTGTGCCTCTTTTTCCACTTGGCCAATTCTGCTTTTAAGGCATTCTTCTCCTCATTGGGTTTTTGTTCCTCTTTTACCATTTGGTCAAGTCTGTTTTTTAAAGTGTTATTTTTGTCAGCATTTTTGGGGTCTCCCTTACCAAGCTATTGACCCATTTTTCATGATTTTCTTGCATTATTCTCATTTCTCTTCCCAATTTTTCCTCTATTTCTCTTACTTTATTTTCAAAATCCTTTTTTAGCTCTTCCATGACCTGAGACCAATTGATATTTTTCTTGGAGGCTTAGAACATAGGAGTTTTGACTTTGTTTTCTTCTTCTGTGTGTGTGTGTTTTGAGCTTCTTTATCTCCATAGTAATTTTCTGTGGTCAGAATTTTTTCTGCGGTCAGAATTTTTTCTTCTGTCTCCTTATTTTCCCAGACCATTTCTTGACTTTTCACTCTTTGCTAAAGTGGGGCTCTGCTTCCACGGTAGAGTGCTCACTATCCCAAACTTCATAGGGTTTGTGCATCTATTTTCAGAGATACTTCTAGGAACCTGTAAATTTTCAGTTCTTCCAAGATGGTATGATCTAAGGAGAGGTGTGTTTTCTCTTCTCCTGGTATGTGCTCTTGTCTAATAATGGCTAAAAGCACTCTTCTCTGCCCTGAAACTGTGGTGAGGGTCTCTGTTCCACTGTGGCCCTAAGCTCTGATGTGCTAGTGCTCCTCCTTTTCCTTAGTCCAACTCCCAGGACTGTGACCTGTATCTAAATATGGGCAAAGCAACAGAGTCCTGCCTCAGTGCATGAAAAATGGGTCAATAGCTTGGTAAGGGAGACCCCTGTAATTTCCTTCTGACCAGTTGTTTGACCCCTTACCATCTGTGGGCTGAGAGCTCCAGGAGCAACTGATGCCACTGCCATTGCCGACTCAGTGGCTCCCAAGGCCTGATCCTAATTTGCTAGGACTGGATCTGTGCTGGCATGGTCTGGACTTGGCTGTGCTCCACTTTCACCAAGGTGCAACAGACTTTTCCTACTGACCTTTTTAAGTTGCTTTTGACTGGAAAGATTTCTGTAGCATGGTCATAGAAGGCCCCTTTAGGTGCTCTTGACAATTTCAGGTAAAAATCATTACATGTGTGTATTTCTATACATATACATATATGTACATAAACTAGTATATTCTATTATGCATATTTGTGTGTGAACATACATCCCCACCTGTATGTATATTATATCTATATCTACAAACATATAGATATAGGATAGATAGGACAAACTAATGATGAATTAGACATCAAATTAATTAGAACAGGCCTGAATTTCCATGAGGAAATTACAAATCTTCTTTAACAACCACACTTTTATTCCAGAAACTAAGGGTCATTTTTTTCAGTAGCGATTGTCTCCCAGTATTGTTATATGGCCTCAAGACATGGTACATTATAGTATCTGAAGAACTACCAATAAGTATCAGTCAGAGCACAACAGAGATGTGCATGTCAGATGTGGTTAGTCAGAGGCTGCAGTTAACAAAGAATTTCACTTGAGGCAAGAGCAAGCAATCATTCAGATGCTTCCCTAATATCTTCACAAAGTCTAGAGAAAGTAAGGAAAACTCCCAGAATAATGGGTGGATGCCCTTCGGTGAATTCATGGGAGAAAGTGGAGATGTGCACAAGACCGGCAGGCGTGGATGGATACCTCACTTACAATCTGCATTGCTGTGGCATAAATTCACAATAAAGAGATCACAGATCCGTTTGAGCACCTGTAAGGCAATGCTTTGATTTTAACTCAGTATAAGTAGAAAGGAATAAAGATGGAACTCCACAGGAATATATTTAAAAGGAGCTGCTTTCCCCGCCTTCCCCGCCTTGCAGTCATTTCCTCAGCTGTATTTTCATTCATTAGGGTTTAGAATAAGCACCTGGATTTGTGTTTCAGTTTCCTCATTGGAGAGATGGGGGCATCGTTGGTCTTATGTACCTCAGGATGTGAAAATTAGATCTAAACCATAACATTTAGGACAGGAAAGGGTCTTACAGATCATCTAGTCCAAGCATTTCCTTTTACCAGGTGAGTAAACTGGCACCTAGAGAAGTTAAATTATTTCCTCTAGGTCACCCAGGTAAAGACGTCCAAGAGCTGCAGTAAGAACCTGTGTTATGTCTCTGGACTAGCGCTCCTTTCCATTATCGTATGATAATACTGTGTTTTTGTTTTATGGGTTATGGGTATTAACTAGATATATAGAAATCCAGCAAAACCAGGCTCCAAAAAGGCATCTAAAAGTCCCATCAGTTGCTAAAAGTCTGATTGCGTACAGGACAGGGATTTTTCATCTGTGGATTCCTTTTTTTTTTTTTTGCAACGACCTTTAATATTCTTTCTGATGTTTCTCACTCAGAGCAGTCATTCTCTAACGCTATCCACTATAATGACTGTGTTTGCCTTTACCTGAGACACTCGCCCGAGCACGAGGTCATAAATAATGCCTTGTGGGTTTGTACAGGGTTCAAAATGCCAATGAGAGACAGATGCTCTGTGGTGCTGCACGCTATCACCGCGATCTCATGTGTTACTCTGTGGTCTTCAATTGCCATCCCTGGAGTGTTTTGATGCTATCGGTTGTCAGTTTCAGGTCTGTTGTTTCTTTCAGCAGAAGCGCAGCAAGTGGTAGATGAGAGACCCAAAGCCCTGCCTGTGCAAGGGGAGCAAC
The DNA here is from genome assembly GCA_011680675.1 of Gymnobelideus leadbeateri. Lineage (NCBI taxonomy): Eukaryota > Metazoa > Chordata > Mammalia > Diprotodontia > Petauridae > Gymnobelideus > Gymnobelideus leadbeateri. Next base: position 50,688 of record WOXC01006562.1, read on the forward strand.
CAAACTCCGATAACGACATAAATGAGTCAGTGTTCATCTGGGAAATCTCAGACAAAGCAGCCCAGAGGAAGACCATCCCTGTCGATGAAGGTTTGTTTCTACTGCAACAGGAAAAACAGCAGGAACCCAAACCCCTGCACAGACTGGAAAGAGGAAGGGGGAAAGTAAAGCCACAACGTGTGAGTAGCATTTTATGATTTTTTTCCTGTAACCATGGAGGAACTAACGTTGGGTAAGGGGCTTGGCTCTGTGTGTGTGTGTGTGTGTGTGTGTGTTGATTATTGGTAGGGAGGAGGGAGGGATCTTATTTAACAAGTGCAATTAAGATCTGCCCTCTTTTTCAAAAGAAGATGCACACAGACACATTCAAACACTTGAACACATGCATACATACACATGCACACACACACACACACACACACACACACACTCTGTTATGCACTTGCAATTTTTCCTATGCTTTTTAAGTGGAAAGGGAAGGAATATTTTTTTCATCTTTTTGTTTGGGGGAATGTGCTGCCTGACAGCAAGACTCCCAGCTTTAAGGAGCTTTCCAGGGAGAAGGGAATGCTTCGTGGTTTTTATCTTCCAAGTTTCTTTTGTAGATTTAGAGATCCCCTGTTCCTAATTTGTTTGCTCTTCTTTGAATGAAGAGGTTTTCACTCAAATAACTACATAGGGATGAGGGAAATGTCATCCCTTCAGGGGATGTGTTCATTGCTACTTCTCCAATTTCATTGTTTCTTCCCGACAATATCAAATCCAACATGGCTTAACCCCCTCCGATGTCGTCATTAAAGTTAAATGAGCATAGCACGGACAGGGCACATATACATTACACTGGACATGACCTAGCCTAAATCATAGTCTTCTTTCCAGGGTAGGACATCAATTGTTCTCTACACAGAAGTTACATAAAGTTCTTCTTGTTTGTTTTTAAGACTCTTAGCATTATAACCCTGAAGGTACACGTACCTCTAAAACTTGGGATTCTAAGACAGGTGGCATATTTCTAAAAGCAGCATGGGAGGATGCCAGTCATTCTACATCTGTAGGCATGGATTTGTTCATAGATCAGTGTCAGGTAGCTTTTAAATGTAAGGGTGCTATAGTATAGTCATTTATTTCTATGCTAAAAATTGTGCTGTGTCCTGTCCCGAGCTGACTCGACTGCTAGGACAAGATTCCTATTAGCACATGGTCCACTAGATGGTTGTTGCTAATTTCCTTTTCTCTCTTTCCCTCCTTCTCTCTCAACCTCCCTACCTTCTTTCTTCTTTCCTTTCCTTCCTTTTCCTTCCCTTCCCTTTAAGCCTTTCTTTCCCTTTCCTTTCCTTCTCTTACCTTCCCCTTTCATTCCTTCCTTCCTCTCTCTGTCTCTCTCCCTCCCTCCCTCTCTCTACCTTTTCCTCTCTCTCTCTCTCTCTCTCTCTCTCTCTCTCTCTCTCTCTCTCTCTCTCTCTTTCCCTCCCCTCTCTCACTAAGAAAATTTAACATTACAATTTATTTATGTAATTTTAAGTGTTTAGACTTGGGTTTGAGTATCTGAAGTAACTTCATTCCCTCCAGAGAAAAAGGAAGAATGGAGGAAACAAAAGAAAACTGATGGTCAGAATTCTGCCTTTGCACAGTTTTGGATAATTAATATAAGAGTGTCCATGGCACTCCATGCTGGGCCTCAACTAAACTATCATAGTCAACGGAGTGTCCAGGGACCAACAACTGTACTAATTAAAAGTTCACTGGATCACAGATTCAGAGCTACAAGGAACCTTAGTAACCATTATTATACAGAATAGGCAATAAGCCTGAGAGAGGGTAAGGGATTTGCCTAGAGTTACACAGTATGTAACTGAGCAGGATTTGAACTCAGGCCTTTCTGATTACAAGGTCAGAGTTCTATCCACTGGATGGACAAGTGTGCCAGTTACCAAGTTGCCACCATATGTTTTGCAGTGGAATACGAGATGGGAGATCTCCCTCCTAGGGAGCTATTTCTGCTTAAGCACATAAGAAATCCTGGAGGGAGGTAAGAGCAAAAGAGATGGGGTTAGGGATTTCAGTCATTCTCTTAAGCTACCCCAAGAGTGCCATAAAGTATACTTCCAAGAAATAAGCCTGCAGCTTTTCTTTATTACCGACCTCCACGTCAGTTAAAATCCAGTGAAGCAAAATTTGTATCTCCCAACTTCCCCAGCCATGCAGGGGTTGGTGAGGAGGCAGCAAAGGTGGAAGTAAATGAGGACCCTAAATCCTGTTTTACTACACCTGTTGGTACTGAGCAGGTTTCAGACACAAAGGATTAGCCCAGACTTTTCTGAATGAGCCCTGAGGGAATGGTTAAACATATGGTGATCTTGGTCATTGTCCCTCTACTTACTCTGGGATGCCCGAAAACTTAGATCTTTAAACCCACTCCCCAGGATGACTTTCTGTTTAGTCAAGGAATGTAATAGCCAGAAAGGAGTGAGGGCTAGTGACCTCATCACTTTCTGTGCTAGGCTGGATAATTTCTCCTAAATGTACATTTTATTAATCAGTGAAACCTAGGTTGGCAGATTAGAACTGAAAGACCTTAGTCTAAATGCCAAATTTTAGAGATTAGGAAGTCAGAAAAGAAAACTGAATTTTCCAAGGACACCCAAGAGGTAAGTGGCCCATCCTGGATTTGGGGTCAAGTTCTCATACAGTGGCTCATTCAGCAAAATAGCACTGCTTGTAATTGTTTTATTTACTCATTCATTCATTCAAACAGACTTGAATTACTTGCTATATGCAAAAAGTAAGTCTTAATTCAAAAAAGAAATGAAAAATGAGCTTAATACATTTTTTTTTTCAGTCTGTACCTCCTGGAAGTGCAATTTTATCAATACTATTGGTGACATCTTGTCATTTTTTAACCTGATCTCTGCTTGTAATCCCAGCATCACAGGAACCTGTTGGCTTTCTTTGGCTATAATGTGTTTTGTGCATAAAATAATTTGGTCCTTTCCCATCCTCACCCCAATTTCAATCCCAACCCAATGACTACATGTTAGACAGTTCTAAATGTACTTCTCTATCCCTGGGTCAAGCTATATGGGAAATGGTAGGGTTTATGGAGTCAGATCCTCTGACTATCTGAACTATTTTAAGGATTTTTCAGACTGTTAGCAGCAGCATTAATTCTTCAGGTTTTCTAAAAGATAATAAGTGAATTCCTGACTGTACCTGGCATTGTAGACTGATAGAATGAAAGGAGGCTTTTTGCACCAAGGATGGGGCACCTGTTACCCATATTAAGGCATAAACAATATTAGGGAGACATTAGCAATCACTGGCTGAAATATTCGTGAGACTTTGCCAAAGTAGCTTGTAGTCCTCTACTGGTTTTCTTCCCTTAAAGTTCATATAGATGTCTTTGAGACACTTTTCAATTTTGCTTGAGATTTTGCAGAGACAATGGGCTAAATGATTCCTCTTTTGCCTGAAGATGCTATGATTCTTTGCAACCGCCCTTTACTTGGTGTTATGAAGAGATTCTCAGTTCATACCTAAAATGACCTTGTATTTGGGCTAGGGAGATGGAGAGAGACTGAAAACTGTGTTTTCACTGCTACTGGAAATTCCCAGATGAGGAAATTCCCTCCACCAGTGATGATCAGTACCTTCATTGTAACTTACTGTCTTAGATAAATCCTAGAGCTCTAAGGGGGGGGGGGGGGGTCTTCTAGGTTTCAGGGCCAGCTTCCTGTCCCCTGTCCATACTGCCTCTACTTTGCACTTAATTGGCCTATATTCTGTATGTTTTTGTATGTGTATGCATTTTCCTGTTAGAATGCAAGCCTCTAGAGGGCAGAGGGTATTTCATTTTTGGATTTGTATCCTCAGCTCCTACCACAGAGTCTGGCAGATGGCAGTTGCTTAAATAATGCTTGTTTATGCTACCTACCTCCTGCCAGATCAGTAATGCACTGAAAATGCAGAAAGACATACATTTTGGGGGCTAGCCAGTATGGAAATTTGTTTTGCTGTTCTGTGTATGTCTATGATAAGGGCTTTCTTTTTTCATTTTTTTGGTTATTATACAATGAGTGGGAACACAGTAAGAGGTACAGAATATAAAAAATAAATTATAAGTATAATATAAATAAAAGTAATTAATAATAATAATAATAGCTAACATTTATATAGCTATTGCACTTATTATGGGCCAGGCATTGTGCTAAGTGTTTTTACAATTATTATCTCCATTAATAAAAAGTAAATTTATTTTTAAAAATAAAAAGTAGAATAAGAAAACTATTCTGGTTAATCAATACTAAATTACTAGCATATAACCTTTTCATGCAAGGTAAGATTGAGAGGGTCTGATAATGGAAAGGACCTGAAAAAATGCCAACACCTTCCACAAACCCAGAAGTCTCAGTAAAAGGGAGGGAGAAAAACACAGTTTCCAAGTCCCCTAAACTCTCTTCACTCTTACCCTTTCTTCAGAGCTCTCCTTCTGCATTATCTCTGCCCCGGCCACTGGTTTTCTTCTCTTTTCCCTTCCTTTTTCTTTCCCTCTGCAGGCAATGAGCCTGTCTCCGAAATGCTGCTTTACCTCAGTTCTAACCCAGTTACCCCTTCTAAAAAGATCTGCAAAACACTGTCATGTTTGACAAAGTTTTCTCTAATTGAATGAAATGGTGACATCTGTCAAAGAAAAGTCCTGATTTCCACAACACAGCAAGCAGAATGCCAAATTAAGAATATGGGCTGAGGAGAAAGCTTTCTAAATCATTTTATTTTATTTCTTGAAAATGAACTGCTTTCCTCAGATCACAGGCTGGGAGATGATTTTATTAACTAGCATATGATTTTATGAATGTGAGATTATAGAATTTATTAAACACAAGTACAAAATGAGGGCTTCTGGTAGCCTTGGTTTTGCAAATCTTGTCTTCTAGGTTTCTGAAATTATTAGGTATTAGGAAAACTCTTATTATGTTGAATCCCACTATGCCAATCTTTTTTTTTTTTTACTACATTCTTGGGAGCTACAATGGTTGTGGAAGAAATAGATTATAATCCTTGAAAAGATCTGTGATTTCACTGGTATGGATACCAATGGAGACCACAAGCCCACCATGCCTTAGTGGGCAAATCTCATGAATTGTTGTAGCCAAAATAATTAATTCTTCACCTGGCAACCAGAGCTTCTCTCATCTTATCTAGACTGATTCTAAAACATACCCATAATCAGACTATGCTAGGGCAAGCTGTAAAAGCTGATTGGTAAATGTTCAATGTGAGCATTATTTATATCCTGGGAACTGACAAAAGGTTCAAATCAGGGCTTGATTTATTGTTTTGTTGCTTATGTCTAGACTAAGAAAGTAATGGGAAAAATAATAATAGTGGGGCGGCTAGATGACGCAGTGAGTAAGAGCGTCGGCCTCGGAGTTGGGATGACCCGAGATCGAAACCGGCCTCAGAAAATGAGCACCCACGCATAAATAATGACTAGCCCTGTAACCTTGAGCAAGTTACTTAACCCCAATTGCTTTTTTTTAAAAAAAAACAAATGCTTTATTAACTTCTGTTTTACATCATTCATTTCCACCAGATTTTGAGTTACAATCATTTCCCCCCCATTATTCCCCTACCCAACCTCCCTGAATAGTAATCCCACAAGATATCGCTTCCTCCAATCTGCTCTCTCCCATACCTTCTCCCATACCCCCATCGACTTTTCCATTAGAGGAAGGTGAGTCTTTGCATCCCAATGCCTGCACATCTTATCTCCCTATTACAAGCAAAAGAGTATTAATAATAGTATTTATATATATTTGAAACATTTAATGTTACGACCTCAAATTTCAGATCCATTTCCTTCCTCCCTTGTCACCCATTCCCTCTTGGGAGATAAGTAATTCAGTATATGTTGTACATGTCTAGCTATGCAAAACATTATCATAGTAGATATATTGTATAAGGCTGCTTATAATTCCCTCCCACTCATCCCACCCCCCACCTGGTCCATTCCCTACATGATCCTGTCCCTCTCTTCTAGTGGGTACTTCCAACCTCCCCTCACCCCAAGGATGCCCTCCCATCCATCATTCCTTCTCCCATCCCCCTTCCCCCTATCCTGCTGCAGGTTGAGATATCCCATTTAGTTTGTATGTCATTTTCTCCCTGAACCAAATTCAATGTGAATGTGGTTTTGCTATTTTAGCCTTCCTTATTCTCCCCCTCTTTTGCAACCACTTCCCCTTGCTTCTTCTGCATGGGGTAGTTTATACTACCCTGTCTCTCCCCATCTCCTCTTGCCACTTTCCTCTCTCACCTCATAATTTCATCCCTTGAGTATTCTCCCTTCCCAACAAATTCAACTTATACCCTCTATCCATATATAACTGTAACCATATACACACACATTCACATATGTATTCACACCCTTCTTCCATTATTTTCATAGTGAGAAAGATATCATCAGTCACAGTTATTGCTTTTCCATATAGGAATGTAAATAGTTCAACTTTGATAAGTTCCTTTTGATTTCTTTTCCCTGATTACCTTCTCAGGCATCTCTTCCTTCTTGTGTCTGGATGTCAAATTTTCTATTCAATTCTGGTTTTTCCTCAAGAATGCTTGAAAGTCCTCTATTCCACTGAATGACCATATTTTCCCTGAAACAAAATACTCAGTTTTGCTGGGTAGGTGACCCTTGGGTTCATTCCCAGTTCTTTTGCCCTCTGGAATATCATATTCCATGCCCTTCGATCCCTCAGTGTAGAAGCCGCCAAGTCCTGGGCTATTCTGATTGTGTTTCCACAATATTGAAATTGTTTCTTCCTGGCTGCTTGTAGTATTTTCTCCTTGATCTGGGGATTCTGGAACCTGGCTATAATATTCCTGGGAGTTTTCTTTTTGGGATCTTTTTCAGGAGGTGATCAGTGGATTCTTTCAACCTCTATTTTGCCCTCTGGATCTAAACATCAGGGCAATTTTCCTTGAGAATTTCTTGAAGGGTGATTTCTAGGTTCTTTCTTTGATCATGGCTTTCAGGTAGTCCAATAATTTTTAAATTGTCTCTCCTGGATCTATTTTCCAGGTGAGTGGTTTTTCCCATGAGATATTTCACATTGCCTTCTAATCTTTCATTTGTTTGGATCTGCTTAACAGCATCTTGATTTCTCATAAAGTCATTAGCTTCCATTTGCTCCAGTCTAACTCTGAAGGAATGAATCTCCTCAGTGAACTTTTGAGATTCTTTTTCCATCTGGCAAATTCGACTTTTTAAGGCATTCTTCTCCTCATTGCCCTTTTGGGCCTCCTTTGCCATTTGAGTTAGTCTATTTTTTAAGGTGTTGTTTTCCTCAGTCAGGCTGTTGACCCTCATTTCACACTTTTCCTGCATCCTTCTCATTTCTCTTTCCAATTTTTCCTCCACTTCTCTTATTTGATTTTTAAAGTCCTTCTTAAGGTCCTCTATGGCCTGCAACCCGCTCATGGTTTCCCCTGGGGCTTTTGGAGCAGGACTTCTGACCTCACAGTCCTTTTCCTGCTCTATGCCCCCAAAATAGGCATCTAGGGTTGCATTTTTCTGTTTCCTTTGCCTTGGCATGTTGCCACTTAATTACTTGACTTTTGGGCTTGTTGCCACACTATGGCTGTAAGGCCAGCTAGAGGAATTTTCGTCCCGAGCGTGTGGGGGGCAACTTCCGTTTCTGGCAAGCTATAAACCCACCCACGACTTCCACCCTAGATCACAGTCCAGATCCAGGGAGGTTAAAGCAAGAGCGATTACCCCCCAAGACTGATCGCTGGATCTCCCTACAAATTTGCAGGCTGGGGGCGGGAGCTGCCTCTGAAAACTACAAAATGACATTTGTCCTCAGTGGCTTCTAGCCCCGAGGGGAGGGAGCCGACGCATTCCCTAATACCAGTCCCAAAGTCCATAGGACACTAACCTCTTACTTTGTCCTAGGCAAGTCTATGTTGATAATTCTGGAGTCACCACAGCTCCTGGTATTCTGGGGTTCCTCCAGCTGGCTGCTGGCCCTGCCGCCCTGGGGCTAAAACCTCGGCTCATGCGGACCTGGGCTCGGCTTGGCTCCTGCTCTCTGCGCTCTGCGTGCTGCCAGGTCCCAGACCACTGCGCTGGTCCTTCCTGCAGGGCTGCTGGGCTGTCCTCAGCGGGAGTTTAGCTTCTCTGTGTCGTTCTGTGGGTGCTGGGGCTCCAGAAGTTGTTTAGAGTCCCGTTTTACATCGTTTGGGGGGAATGTGGGGGCAGAGTGGCTTGGACCAGCTGTTTCTACTCCACCATCTTGGCTCCACCCCACCCCAATTGCTTTTATTAAAAAAATAATAATAATAATAGCGCAGGTTGAATTTTTAAAAATGTGTCATAGGTACTTCTTTTTGAGAGCTGGTTGTTAAACATTTACTAAAATACCCCCTACATAGTATGCCCTTTGATCCATACTCAGAGTTACAAGAGCTGAAAGAGCGTGTAGGGTGGTTAAATTAGAACTGAAATATACCTTAGAGATAACAGTAATAATAATAACTAATTTTAATAACATCTACTGTGTGTCAGACACTGTCTTAGGTACTTTACAAATGTCTTCTTTGATGTTCAGAACAATCCCAGGATGTAAGTACTATTATTATATCAATTTTACAGATGAGGAAACTGAGGCAAACAGAATTCAAGTGATTTGTCCAAGACCACACAGCTAGTGAGTACCTGAAGCTGGATTTAAACTCAGGTCTTCCTAACTCCAGGTCTGGCACTCTGTGAGATTGTCCAGTACAAACTCTTTCACTTTATAGATGTGGAAAATGAGGCCTAGGAGAAGGAAAGTATAGCCCAAGGTTATATAAGTAGCATATATAAGTAAGTAGCATAGATAGAGTTTTAATTCTGGCCCTGTGGTTCCAAATCCAGGCCTCTTTCCACCAATTCCACTTTACATTGGGCAGCAAGGTGGCGCCATAGTGCAGAGAGCACCAGCCTAGAGTCAGGAAGACTTGTCTTCATGAGTTCAAATCCAGCCTCACTTACTAGCTCCGTGAACCTGAGTAAGTCACTTAACCCTGTTTGCCTCAGTTTCGTCATCTGCTAAATGAGCTGGAGAAGGAAATGGCAAACCCATTCCAGTATCCTTGCCAAGAAAACCCCAAATGGGATCATGAAGAATAAGACACAACTGTGACTGAACAACACAAATCACCTCCACAGCACTGTGGGCTTCTATCATTCATAGTGATAGAATGAAAGAATAATAGTACAGTAGAAGGAATCCTGCATCTAGAACCAGAGGATCTGGGTTTGGTTCTTGATTGCTCCTTATTATTTGTACAACCTTGGGCAAGCCACATAGCTTCTTGGGGTCTCAGTTTCCTCCTTTATAAAATAAGAGGGTTATTTGAGATGACTGCTTCCCTTCAGGTGGTGCAGTGGATAGAGCATTGAACCAGGAGTTGGGAAGACTCAAGCATCAATCCATCCTCAGAAGCTTTCTAGCTGTGTGACCTAAGTCACTTAGCTTCTGGCCTCGATTTCCTCATCTATAAAATAAACATAACTATAGCACTTATCTCCCAGGATTGTTGTGAGGATAAAATAGGATAATATTTGTAAAGTGTTTTATAAACTCTAAGACTTTTTATAAATGCTAACTATTAGTAAGTTTATGAGCCCAATATTGTTTATCACAGTTATCTGTGTATCTTCTATCACTGCTCAGCTGTGATCTTCAGAGATTATGTATCATCTAGACTTTATGTCTCATCCAGAACAGAACTTGGGACTCTGCATGCAGTTGGTGCTGAATAAAGGCTTGTTGAATAAATGCATGTCAGAAGTCTGAGTACTAAAGTTCCTCTCAGTACAAAGTGGATAGAGTGCTGCACTTGGAATCAGGAAGACTGGAGTTCAGATCCTTTCTCAGACATTATTTAACCCTGTGATCCTGGGCAGACCTTTACCTTCTGTATGCTTCAGTTTCCACATCTGTAAAAGACGAGGGTTGGATTCAATGACTTTGAACATTCCTTCCAGCTCTAAATCTATAACCCAATGGATCCTATGAATTACTAGCTTCTCCTTACAATCATGGATGTCACAGCAATGCTCCCCCCCTGCCCCAACCTCCCCACTGCCAATAGTCAAAGAAGGTTTAGCTTTGACAGGCTAATGAAAAAGTGGAAGTGATCCCCAGTGTGAAAATAATACTAGTCTCAATGCCTCCACATGGAGAAGAGCCAGCAGGACACAAAAACAAATCAGCATCCTTGGCCCTTGTCTTTCTAATATCTTTATCTAATGAGGCTTTATAAAAATGATGACTTTTAAAACTAATGACACTAACCCACCATCTTATCATTTGTAGAACAAAACTATTTGCTTAACCCAGTCAGTGCCAGGAATTAGTAGGTGTTTAGTAAATGTTTATTAATTGATTGACTTTATTTTCTCATTTGATTCCCAGAAGGTAGAAAGGTGATATTATCCCTATTTTGTGAATAAAGAAATGAAGAATTATCCCTATTTTGAAAATGAAGCTTTAGAGGTTAGTTAAGTATCTAGTCCCTGGTCACACAACTAGTACTCATATCATAGGAGGCAGGAATCCCCTGATTCCAAATATAGGACTCTTTACTCCCACTGTACCATATTGCCATTTATGGATTCTATGTCTCAGGGATGTTTGAAGAGATAAATCAGAGTATTTCTGAGTAGAAAAAAACCTATTTGACTATCTCCTCCATATCTGAAAAGTGAATTCTTCTTACAACATACTCAACAAGTTATTTTCTAGCTGTATATAATTTGTTTCTAAGTAACTGTTCCCATGTTGTCTCTCCCATTAAATTGTAAGCTCCTTGAGGGCAGAGGTTTTTGTTTTTGTTTTGTCTTTCATTATATTCCCAGTGCTTTGGACCATTGGCAGTTGTCTTGACTTTTGTTATGCCACTGGAAAAGAAAGTTAGGCTTTGTCTCACTCAAATAAACCCAATTCATGCACAAGTCAAGACATCACTTTTTTGTTGGTCCTCTTAAGATGGATCAACAATTCCCAGTGTTTAGCACACTAGCTTTTCCTTGAAGATCTTCATGATGGGGAACTCACTACCACCCAAGACAACCCACTCTGCTCAGGGATAAGAAGTTCTTCCCTGTATTATTCCTAAATCTGACTCTCTTTAATTCCCACAAATTACTCCTAGCCCTGCTTTCTAAGGCCTCTAAACCAAGAGACAGATGAGCTTATGGCTATCTTTGAGCCTAGGAGAGAGGTGAGGATGTCTAGGAAGGTCATGAGTAACAAAGGTAAATGTTGACTAGGCCAACTAAAGTTTGGTCATAGAATATAGTGCTTTTAGAAGAATTAATGTCAATAGCTGGTTTCAAAGCTGGTTTTATTTAGGACACGGACCTGCAGTGACTGTTCCTGAGAAGTTATAACTATATACATGCAAAAGCTGAAAGTCACAAAGGAGCTGCTAAGTTTGGGGCTTCTTGTTACTCATCAGTACATTAGGGCACATACAAAAGTGTCCCCGTTTCCTTATTCCTGTTTGCCACCATCATCTCTGTCCTAGACTAATGTGATAGCCTACCACTTGGTCTTCCTGAATCCTGACCCTTCCTCCCCCAATCTAGCATGCAGAGAGTTGCCAGAGTGATTTTCCTAAAGCACAGGCCTGACAGGATCAGTCCCTTCTCAGTAAACTCCAGGGCTCCATTGCTCCTTGGATCAAACATAAATTTTGCTAATGGCAACACAAGAACCCATCCACAACCAAGCCTTAACAACCTAACATTGCTATTCTTATATAGATTATACCAATTCATACACTCTACACTCCCACCTATCATGCATTCCTTCTCCTGTCTCTGCCTTTGCAATGGCCATTCCCCTAGGCCAAATATGTACTTTCTCCTTACTTCAGTCTCTTAGAAGACTTACTTTCATTCAAAACTCACCCCAAATGACACTTTCTACATGAAGCCTTTCTAATACACTATTTCCTATTACCCTTTGCAAGTTATCTTGCATTGATTTACAAACATGTACACATGTACATAGGTGTTTATGTGAATGCTGTATGTTAAGTAAATATTTTAAATACGTATTATTACAGTATGTGCATATATAATGTGTACTCTATATTATACATATATAATATCTATTTATGTCACACCTATATTGTGTGTATGAGTAGGACATATGTACATGTCTTCACTGAGAGATAGTAGGCTCATTGAGAGCAGAAATTCTTTCCTTTTTAGAGGTATCAAGTCTGGGAGTTAGAAAGGGCTGAGTTCAAGTTCCACCACCAATGTTTTGACTGTGACTGCATGATCCTAAGCAGTTCACTGAACCTCTCTGCTAGAAACAACTCTCTAAAGCTGTAAATTGCAGAAATAGTGCTGAAGGAGTTCCTTGTTCAGTCATTTCAGTCATGTCTGACTCTTCATGACCCCATTTGGGGTTTTCTTGGCAAAGATACTAGAGTGTTTTGCCATTTCCTTCTCTAGCTCATTTTACAGATGAGGAAACAAGCAAACAGGGTTAAGTGACTTGCCCAGGGTCACATAGTTAATAAGTATCTGAGGTCATATTTGAACTCATGTTTTCCTGACTCCAAGCTGGTACTCCATCTACTGAACTACATATTTGCCATGTATATATAATGATATATGGTATATCTGTGCATATATGCATATATGTGTATGTATATATAAATATATATGTATATAGGTATGTATGTGTGTATATGTGTGTATGTATATATGTATACACATATAAAATTCTATAGTGCATTTTATGTTACATTATAAATTTATATATTATACATTTTATAACATATATATGTGCATGTGTGTATATATAAACAAGCATGTATATATGTATATATACATATATACATATATATGTGTACATATATATGTATGTGTATATATACATAGGTATATATGTACATATACCTATGTATATATGTATATATACACACATGTACATATATATACATATCTACACATATGTATATATGTGTGTATACGTATATATACATATATGTATATGTGTACATATATACACATGCATATGCATATATGTATATATCTACACATGTATATATACATATATGTATATGTGTATATATGTATATATACATATATACATATACATGTGTATATATGTACATATATGTATATATACATGCTTGTGTATATATACACACATGCACATATATATGTTATAAATGTATAATATATAAATTTATAATGTAACATAATGTAACATAAACAACTAAACAAGCATGTGTATATATATATATGTAACTAAACAAGCATGTGTGTATATATATATATATATATATATATATATATATATACACATGCTTGTTTAGTTGATTGAAGAGCCTTCCCTGATTCTCCCAGGTTTTTTTGTGTGTACCTTTCCAAACTATTCTGTATTTATTTTGAATATATATTTTGCATTTACTTAATTTTGTACATGTTATTTCCTTCCAGTAGACTATAAGCTTCTTAAAGACAGATGTTCATTCATTTTCGTCTTTGTGTGTCCAGCATTTACCACAGTGCCTAACACACAGTAGGAGTTTAATAAATTCTTATCCAATTGAATTTTTTATAAGAACAGCAATTATGTTGGGAGGATAGTGATTGTGTTGGGAGGTAGACTGGTATGTGTGTACATAAAAATTTAGCTCAGGGCATGGGTTCTTGACTTTTTTGTGTGCATCAGGGACCATTTAGCAGTCTAATGTAGCCTATGGACCCCTTTTCAGAATATTTTTAAATGCATAAATAAAATACATAGGCTATAAGAAAATAATTTATAATTGAAATAATTACATATTCAAAAACCAAGTTCATGGATCTTGGGCTCTGAACCCCAGATTTAGGGATGGGCAAGTGAAAGACTAGACAAGGATATAAAGGAATGACCTGTTAATGGACCCCACCATGCTCATAGGTGTGTATTACTTCCAGTACTTCTAAAGACATGTTTGGTGCCTGGTAACTGACAAAGGATGTTCTTTTCCATAGGACAGGAAATTAGGAGTTAACACAGCTGTTGTAATTCAGGTCAGGAGCTCTAGAATAGGACTGACTTCCTTATCTCCTGCCCTCCTAATTCTGATGCACGCTACCTAGGGGATCTGAAGTAGCTCAGGCCGTAGCCCTCAGTAGGACACTGATCCCTTTGCAGCTGGTGGTGACACAAAGGGAAAAAGATTTGGAAATGAAATCTTGTGGAGGGTGCAGGTGTCTCATGCCTCCTGGCCTCTGAGGATCTTCCCTTTGCACTTAATCTGCCCTCTCTCATTCAACTCTATATCACTGGCCCACATGAGCCAGCCAGATCCAAGATAACTAGAATTTTTGTTGTTTTCTGGCCAACCTCTAAAGTTGTAATCAGCAGAAGTTCTATTGTATGGCAGCCTTTGCGCCAGAAGAAATGTTCTGGAAGAATTTCAGCACAAGGGTCCTTCTAAATCCTCCATGTCCTCTATAGTCATCACCCCACACACTTCCTCCAGCCTCTTCTCTCCACTATGCTGAAAGTATCCTGGATTTTAAAGATGATGAGGATCCCTTCAACTGGTACAAATCATAATCCTTTCCATCCTTTAAGAGGTGCTTTTGGGAGCTGCTGTGGCCAAAATAAATGATCATCTGGTAGCCACATGTCTTGTGAGAAGCCCCTCCATAGTTCTTAGATCCTCAGATACACAGTTTATTTCCAGACCTTTTATCCAAAGCCTTTTCAGCTTAGTAGGATCTGGCCAGGGCTTGTGCTCCTCTGGAATAGCCTTTGAGAACAAGGGACCTTCTGCACTCCATGATGATGTCTAAAGATTTAGCCATGCCAGTCCTTTATTCAAGAAACTTCAGTGGCTCTCCATTGTACTTAGGATGAGAGACTTCTTCTTCTTCTCCTCCTTATTTTCCTCCTCCTTCTCCTCCTCCTCCCCTTCCTTCTCCTTCTCCTTCTTTCTTCTTCTTCCCTTCAAAGTCCTTCATAGTCTGGTTCCACTTCATTTTTCCAGACTGATAGACATTATTTCCCTTTATGCGTACTATGCTCTAGCCAATCTGGTGTCTTTGCTGTACCTGAGATTCCTTCATCCACTTCCACTACACAAGTTGGTTGCCATACCTGGAATGATCTCCATGATCTCAAGGGCTACTTCCTTCTAGAGGTCTTTCTTCATTCTCCCAGCTGTTAGTGCCTCTCCCATCATTGTTTGTTTACTTATTCATTTATTTATTTATATTTTGAGTGTATTGGGGGCAGCCAGGTGACTCTATGGATAGAGCTCTGGGCTTGGAATAACAAAGACTCATCTTCTGGAGTTCAAATCCAGCCTCAGATACTTATTAGCTGTGTGACCCTGGGTAAGTCACTTGATCCCATTTGCCTCACTTTCCTCACCTATCAGATGAAATGGCAATGGAGAAGTAAATGGCAAACCAGTCCAGTATCTTTGCCAAGAAAACCCCAAATGGAGTCACAAAGAGTCAGACACAACTGAAAAACAATTGAACGACAACAAATATATATGTGTGTGTGTGTGTGTGTGTCTGTGAAACATCATGTCCCCCTAATAAAATGTAAGTTCTCTGAGAACAGAGACTATCTTACTTTTGTATTCATACTGATGTTACAATGAATAGAGAGCTAGCCTCAAAGCTAGGAAGGCCTGGGTTCAAGTCTACCTTTGACACATACTTATTGTATGATCCTGGACCAGTCACTTAAACTCTCAGTGCTCTGGATAACTCTCTAATACTCTAAGTTACAAACAACATGCTAGCTTGTATTGGCAGAGGGAATATCTTCATCTGAGAGTTCCCTATACTGAAGAAATCACATAGGTCCTATTCCTATAGCACAGTGCCAGGCACAGAGGTGCTTAATAATGGCTGTTGTTTTATGAGGCGGCTAGGTGACACAGTGGATAGAATGCTGGTTCTGGAGTCAGGAAGAATTCCAAATCCAGCCTCAGACACTTACTAGTTGTGTGACCCTGGGAAAGTCACTTCTTTCTCAGTCTCCCAATCTATAAAATGAGGAGAATAGCTACCTTCCAGGACTTCTGTGAGGATAAATGAGATATTTGTAAAGTTCTTTGCAAAACTCAAAGTGTTATATAAATGTCATTACTATTATTATTGCTATTGATTAGATGGAAAGGACTAACTGAGACTGGGGAATACAAGTTTATAGGGCAGGATCTGGGGATTGCCCCTGATTGGTGGGGCTGTTTTCCTCCAGTCTTTGGGAATGACTGGTGCTTGTTCCTTAGACCCTGGGAATGCTTCATTCCAAAGATGTACCTTCCTCTTATTCTATTTTATGCATCCCTTCAGCACCAATTCAGGGAATTTGTAATTCCAGCTGTGCACTCTGGATAAGTTTCATCTCCACATAAAATACACTGGAAGTTTACTGGTGTGTGGAGGAGGGGTTCATTCTGCAGGCTACAATTTCCTTTTGTAGAAGATGTCATTTCATCTGGAGGGGAAGGAGTGGAGCTTGTGATTTGGTGAAAAGGAGACAGCGCTGGGAACAGTTCCCCGGTGTTATTGCTGAGTTCTGTCTCAGGAAGCTGCAACATGGGACCAAATGCCTATAGAGCTTCAGATGCATGAATCAGTGTGTGGCTAGGCCTGAGCCTTCTGGGTTTACCTAGGGGTGGCATCAAACATTTGGACTCTAACTTGAGGTGGGCATTAAAGAAACATGAGTGTCAGAAAATTCAGTCTGTCCTTGTTGCCTCTGAAACAGATTGTGACAGTCTGGGCATCTTTAGAAAAGCTGTCCCTGCTCTTCCAGGGTGAGAAAATGGACAGAAAAAAAAAAATCCCCAACCCCAGAAATTGTCAAGATGCCATCAGAATGTTGGTAGGATTCATTATTATGTCATTAGTTTAACTGCCTCTCAATCTGCTCATATTTTCCCTCTTCCCAAGAAAAAAGGGAATCTTTCCAATTTTCCCCATCAAATACCAGCCTGCTCAATTGGCACCTCCATCTCAACTTCGAAACAGAATGGTCCCTAATAATGAAAACAAATCTGTTATTGGCAAAGCAGAAACCTTGGCAGGTTTTGCAGAGTGAGAATGAAAAGGGGGACTCAGAAAGTGAAAGCCATTCACAGACTGAGAGATCAGAGAGCAAAGCCTGAACCCCCATAGGCATACTGACCCCATATTCTACACTCAAACCCTTTTAAAATGAACATTATTGATACCCATAGTATTTCCTCTTCCTACCCAATTTGGAAGATATAGGATGAGCTTTTTCCATGTAGAAGGTGTTTGTAGCTCTCGAGTAGATAGAGTCGATATTCATAATTTAATTGGGGGAAGTGTTCATTTATACTCACAGCTGTCAGATCATCAAGACTGATCAAAGGCTTATTAATCCAGAGCACAGGTTTGAAAAGGGTCTCTTAGGCAAGGCAATGCATTTAACATGAAAAAAGGAAGAGGTGACTGGAACATTGAGTTCTAGTACATTTTGCATCAAGGTCTATTTGGAATAATACCTCTGCTTGCTTGCACAAACCCAGTAAACCCAGAGACTGAGGGATGAGGCCACTCCTAGACCAGCAGTGGGTGGAGGCAAGTCATATTTTTTGATTCTCTTAAAGATAAGCAGACCTGGGGGCAGCTAGGTGGCACAGTGAATAGAGCACTGGCCCTGGAGTCAGGAGGACCTGAGTTCAAATGTGGCCTCAGACACTTAACACATTAGCTATGTGACCTTGGGTGAGTCACTTAACCCCAATTGCCCTGCCTTCCCCCCTCCAAAAAGACAAAAAAATAAAAGATAAGCAGGCCTAGATGAGCTCAGAAAAGACTAATCAGTATAAATTTCATAGCAAAGTTCCACATATACTAAATTCTTTGAGAGTCACTAAGCATTATAACATTTAGTAGTGTCACCTAGCCTTGACTGTGTGTTGTTGTTTGTTGTTCAGCTGTTTCAGTCTTGTCTGACTATGACCCTGTTTGAAGTTTTCTTGACAAAGATACAGGAATGATTGTCATTTCCTCCTCCACCTCATTTGATAGATGAGGAAACTGAGGTAAACAGGGTTAAGTGACTTGCCCGGGATCACACTGCTAGTGTCTGATGTTGGATTTGAACTCATGAAAATCAGTCCTCTTTGACTCCAGGCACAGCACTCTATCCACTGACATTTCAGCTACTATGCATGTACAAAAAGAGCTAAATAAAGATAAAAATGACAATTTACAAGGAATCATAGACCTCTTGTAGTAAACACATGGCCCTCTGGGAGTCTTCAGCCCACAGGTTGGAAGCTACAGGTTAGGCAGACCTCTAAGGTCCCTACTGGCTTTCAAATTCTAAGATTCTAAGCCATTTGGTCCAACCCCCTGCCTGACCCAACTGTGTCCCTGGAGTTTCCACCAGCACTCTTTTTTTTACTATATTCTTCTTCTTTGTGATAATTGCAACAATAACAATATTTATATTGTTATATACTGAAACCAGACATGCTGAGCTGTGAATTAATAATCCTTCACTAAGCTCCCGCAGGCTCCCAGGTGCTGCTGCTATAATGGAGAGCTGCTTTGTAAATGCACAGGCAGAAATGATTGCATTTCTCTTTTTCATTTGCAAGCATATTTTCACGTGCAACCTTTCAGAATATTTGCATAATCAGCTGTTCTAACGAATAATTGATCTTACTCATAATGAAACTGCCTTCACTATGGAACACCGGTAAACCATCGCCTCCTACCTTGTTCTCTCCCTCCCACCATGCCTTCCAGAAAAGG
The DNA here is from genome assembly GCA_011680675.1 of Gymnobelideus leadbeateri. NCBI lineage: Eukaryota > Metazoa > Chordata > Mammalia > Diprotodontia > Petauridae > Gymnobelideus > Gymnobelideus leadbeateri. The sequence goes on from WOXC01006562.1 coordinate 69,514, forward strand.
AGGCAGACTGCCATAGAACTCTGTTCCACAATACAAAGGACATCTGTGGGAAAATAGTCTCCACCTAAGCCTCATACTAATGTAATTCAGAGAATCTCCAGAGACCACTCCTTCCAGGTCATCATCCTATGACCTGGAAGGAGCCTTAGAGGATATCCAACCCAATCTCCTCACTTTTTATAGAGGAAGTAATTTACTCAAGCTCACATTACCATTAAGTGTCTGATATGGGACTCATTTCCCTAGCTCTAAATCAGCTTCACTTTCTGCTATGTTATGTAGTCTCTAAGACACTGCTTTGGGGCATAAATACAATGGGGAGTGTGAATGATAGAATGCAATAAAAACTTTTAAGGCCCTACTATGTTTCAATCACCATAAGAGATCCTGGGAGAGATCCAGATAGACAAGGCACAGTTCTTCATTACTTACAAGGATGTGAGGATAGGGGGAGTAGAATGAAAGCATACACAGATAAATATAAAAGGTACATACAAAAACACACAAAATGATAATATAAAATGTTCAAAAAGTGTGTAAGAAAGGTATAGTGGAAGGGGGTAGCCATTGCCAATTTGAGGGAGAGGTAAAGGAAGTCTTCTTGGACTGAACTTCCAGTACTTTAAGTACTGGATTGGGGAGGGAGGCTTAAATATTAGATTGGGGGACTCCAGTACGAGATTAGGGGCTATAGGCAGGGGGTGGTAATGTGTGTGTGTATGTGTGTGTGTGTGTGTGTGTGTGTGCGTGTGTGTGTGTGATAGTATCCTAATCAGAAGGAACAAAGTAAAAATGTGAAGTTAATGAACCACAGTATGCATATAGAAAATAGCAAATAATCCTGTTTGGTTGTAGGACATAGAGTACTTGGAGTGGAGTATTATGAGATAAAGTATTGGAAATGTAGGGTGACCTCCAGTTGCAAAAGACCTTGAATGCCATTACTAAGAAGTTTGGACTTTATTTAGCAGGAAATGGTAGGGGAGGGATATTAAAGAACTTTGAACAGCAAAGTGACCTAACTGTATATAAGGAAGAACATCTGGAAGCAATGAGAATGATGGGAGAAAGAATGGAATGGGAAGGCTCTTTGGAATGGTAAGACAAGAGTCTAGCCAAGTGATAAAGAATGGACTGGACTGGTAATTTCATTACTATATTGAATTCTTATATGAAGAATATCTACCAAGGCAAGTTGGCACCTTCTCTGCAACTTATAGTGTTAACCTTCTTTGTGTCATGGAACCCTTTGTCAATCTTGTTATGCCCATGGACCCCTTCTCACAATAATGTTTTTAAATAATTGAAGGAAAAGCTCAGTTTCACTCAGAAGTAAATGAATATAAAGGTGAATTTTTTCCCTATCCACATTTACAGGCACCTTGGTATTTGTTCACAGAAAGAACTGTTGTCTTAGACTGAAGGTTGCCTTGAGCACTGAGAAGCTGTGACATGCCCAGGGTGACACGGCCAGTATATGTCAGGAGAAGGACTTTACTTCAGGTCTTCCTGGTTCCAAAGCTGTCTACCTTCTATGGCATGCTTTTGTTTTTGTTGTTATTCAGTCATTTCAGTCATGTCTGAATCTTTGTGACCCCATTTGGGGTGTTCTTGGCAAAGATATTAAAGTGGTTTGCCATGTCCTTCTTCAGTCCATTTGACAGATGAGGAAACTGAGGCAAACAGAGTTAAGTGACTTGCCTAAGGTCACACAGCTAGTAAGTATCTGAGGCTAGATTTAAACTCAGGTCTTCCTGACTCCAGGTTCAGCTTTCTAACCATTGTTTCACCTACCTGCTCCCCTATGCCAGATTACCTCTCACAAATGCTATTAATATACCCATTTTACAAGTGAGGAAAATGAAACTTTTTTAAAGTTGTGATAATTATAGTCTATAGTAGGGTAGTGATAGTGGGAACAGAGAGGAGGCAACAGTTGCAAGAGATACTGCTGAAGTATAAGTGACACAGTGTTATAACTCATTGAATACAAGAAATAAGAGAGAATGGAGCATGGGAGAGAATTATGTGATTTGAGATATGGAAGGAAGGCTGTAAGTGGTGACAGAAAGGTAAGGAAATAAAGGGATTTGGTATATAAAACTTCTAAAGCAGTTCAACCAAAAAGGGGAGGAGAGAAATGTTATAATGAGTGAATGGGGCAGAATTGTCAAGAAAATGGTTTATTTGTTTTTTCCTGCCCTCCTATTCCTTTTTTTTCTTGAGAATTGAAACTTGATCATAGTTATAGACCATTGGGAAGGTGTCATTGAATAATAAAGGAAGAAGACAGATGATAGAGAAGGCATGTTTGCTAGAACAAGGTCCAGAAGAGATGAGAGTAAGTGGGATCAATAGAACAGGTACAGACATTGGTATTAGCAAGTGGTGGGGATACCAGTTCATCTGAGAGAGAGAAAAAAAGTGTGGGGGATGATACTGAGAAGTTTGAGGAGCAGAAGAGGAAAGTTGAAGGAACTTCTTTCAGCAAACCTCAATCTTGCAAATGAATGAGACTAGATCATATAATTTAATAAGGAGTTTTGTGGTAGACATATCTGAAAGTTTGAGAAGAGAAAAATATATTTTATAGTCACTGAGCAAAATATGGATACAATTAGAGTAGAATATTATTGATTCTTTTCACAAGAAAAGACAAGAAATCCATCCTAAATACATTAAACTCTACTTCGCCCCATCCCCCCCATTAGTGGGAAAAGAAAGTTAAGAGACCAGAGAAGATATTTGGAACTCAGGGATAAAGAGAAACAAGGTGGGTAATTAGATCTAATTAGATAGTTGAGTTTCTGCTTCTGTTTGCCTTAAAGTATGTCAAGAATGTGATAATTGCCAATTAAAGGCAGCTGAGCAGATAATGTCCACTCATTCAAGAAAAGGCAGGAAGTCCACCAGAAATAAATTAAGCCTTGCTCTAGGGCCTCAAGGGACTAAACCCCTCAAGGACAGGGAACCAGCATAGAAAACAGCAAGTTTGTCTCAGCAGATAACTGGAAGGGTTAGGCAAAAGAGCTACCAAGAAAGAATAAAAGCCAGGATTTTCTTTCAAACAATGATGTGGGGCAAGGAGCTCCTCCTTGTCATTTGTAATGACCTTCGAAAAGAATACTATATTTGTGTTTCTGCTATTGCCAAGTGTTGTACAAAAAGTAAATTAGTCTCCATCCTAGAGCAAAAAGTGAATTTTCTCCAGAAAATAGCCCTACATGCCTAGTTATCAGGCAGAATGGAATGTTCCTTGAAAGAAATGGAGGGAGTGCTTCTAGAAGGCAAAAAGATGAAAATAACAACAGAGAAGAGTTTTCCATGTGGACATCAAATATTCCAGCATCCTCACTCCACTTGGGTATATATACCTACACATGTGTGTGTTCATGAATAAGTCATGAGTATAGAACTAAGTCAAAGACTTTATAATTATCAATAAAGGTAATATTTTAATGGCTTTTTAAATAATTACTGAATTAAGTAAATTGCTCACCTCCTAATATGTTTAACCCATTTTTTTTTTGCTCTTCAGCTATGTCATTTTCTTGTGTTTATAGATATCTTTAAAGGAGATACAAATTGTGAATGCTTTATTTAAAGCACATAGACCCATAATTAGCTCCTATTTGGAGGGGTATCTGGGTTCTCATTTTTTCATAGGAGAAGGGCTGTAAATAATTACAGAAAATATTTTAAAAATCGTTTCAATATACAAAGAATAAGAAAGAATTTGACATCTTCTGATAAGAAAAAATATCATTAGGCTTGTGTATGAGGAAAAGCTAGTAAAATACTCTATTTGTTTCAAATGGGTAAATGTATGTAAAGTAATCTGTAAACTTTGAAATGCTATATAAATTTTAATGATTATCATTACTAGAAGTAGTACTAGTAGTAATTCATAGGCCACTGTGAAGCATTTCAGCCGAAGATTGTTTATTTTATTTGGTCCCACTGATTTCCAGTTTTGCAGTAAAACTCATGTTTTAGTCATCAACCTTTACTTAACTATTCTACAATCTCTCACAGTGTATAAGTTTTCTGTTTTGCCTCTAATCCAACTGGCATTGTTATTGTTCTGGAGTTGGTATAGGTGATCAAAAGTAGTCTTTTGAATCCTCTTCTACAGAGTGTCTCTCCTCTTCTATAGAATGTCTCTCTTCCTCTCTCTGTCTCTCTTTATGTGTCTCTGTCTCTCTCCCTCTCTCTGTCTCTCACACACACACACACATTTCTTTTTTTGGAGTTATCTTGATGAATTATTTATTTTGTTTTTTTCCCCCCACTGCTTTGACTGCCTTACATTCTGCTTTCTGGTTGCAAATTAAAACAATCTAGAATAAAATGAGAAGAATGAGTTTTCCACAGTAACAATACATAACTATATTATACTAATGTAACCTGAGACTTGAAACCTTTTGGCATAAGACTCTACTCATTGGTAGAGATTGTGTCACTACAAATATAATTAAGTAGGGAGAAGAAAATCTCCACAGCAGTTATCTCTGTTAAATCTGATATTAAAGATATATAAGGGGGCGGCTAGGTGGCACAGTGAGTAGAGCATCGGCCCTGGAGTCAGAAGGACCTGAGTTCGGATCCGGCCTCAGACACTTACCGTACACACAAACAAAAAACCTAGCCATGTGACCTTGGGCAAGTTACTTAACCCCAATTGCCCTATAAAGAGAAAAAAAAAGATATATAAGGATATCATTCAAGTATGTTCAAATCACAGACATTCCCCAAAAGATAAGAAATAACCAATGATTTGAACACAAAGGGAGAAACCTAAGCTACCAAAAGCTATATGAAAAAATTTCATATTACTAATATTAAGATAAGTGAAAATTAAATTAACTTTGATGCTCCACATCAAATTAGCAAAGATGACAAAAATAAAAAAAGAACTAACACTACCACTACCGCTACTACTATTTATATAAGTAGTATCTATCTATATAGATAGATAGATACTACATATATATATACTACATATATACTACAAATATACTACATATATACTATGCATATATACTACATATATATATAAACACTATAAGGTTTGCAAACTACTTTATATATTATTTTCATTTGATTTTCCCAACAGTTCTGTGAAGTAAGTGCTATATTTATCCCCATTTTATAGATGAGAAGCTTGAAATTAAAGATTGTGACTTGCCCAGAGTTATACAACTAAGAGTTCCTGAGGATGATCTTGAACTCAGTCTTCCTGATTTCAAGTCCACCATTATCCAAAACATCTCCTAGATGCCCATGCAGCCACGAAATCTGGAATGGGACATGGAGTGGGATAGTTTTGAGATACATGGTAATGAGGAAATATATAACTGGTATTGGTTATAGTCTATGATAGCCCATAAACCTTTGAGGAATGAGTCTAGACAGTATCATGAGGTCCACTGTGAAGGCAAGTGCTTAATAATACTTAGAATTTTTATATCACTCTAAGTTTTTCAAAGTGCTTTACGTATGTTATGTCTTTGATTAGAAAGTTCCATGTTAACCCTCAAAGTTTTGGGCACAACCCCTAATTGCTCAATCTACCATACCGTTGTGTATTGCATTGCTGGTCAAAAGGCTACTGTATCCTGAGTTTGAACTGGTGGCAAACTTGGCAGTGTTATGGCCCTTGGAGCCTTGGGAAGCCTAGCAAAAGAGGAGGCAGCTTGGTGGTGCAGTGGATAAAATGCCAGGTCTGGAGTCAGGAATACTCATCATCCTGATTTCAGATCTGGCCTCAGGCACTCGGGGCAAGTCACTTAACCCTGCTTGCCTCAGTTTCCTTATCTGTAAAATTCACTGGAGAAGGAAATGGCAAACCACTCCAGTATCTCTGCTGAGAAAACCCCAAACAGGGTCACAATGAGTTGGACAGGACTGAAAAGGCTGAACAACAAAAAGGGTATTCTAGACCTAACCATCTAAAAACAGGGCCTAGACATGCTGTGTTTACAATGCAGATTATGTGAGGTAAAGGAAATCATTAGGATTGTGTAGGTCCAGGTATTGTGAAAAATCATTGAAAAAAATCATCACTGTAAGCTAGGGATGGGGAACCTGCAACCACATGTGGCCCTCTAGGTCCTCAAGTGCAGCCTTTTGACTGAATCTATCTGTGAAGTTTGGATTCAGTCAAAGGGTCACACTTTTGGACCTAGAAGGCCACATGTGGCCTGGAGGCCTCAGGTTCCCCTTCCCTCTGTAAGTACTTTAGTCCTGAGAAGAAAATTTTGAACTAAGTATTACAGTCACTGAGGAAGTAGGGAGATGGACTTAGAAGTCTGAAAAACCTGGCAAAGAGGATAGGGAATGTACATTAGAAATAGATTGCATGGGCTTTCACAGAAGAAAGATTATTAAAGGATGATGCCAGAGGAATGTTCTAGAATCACAGGAGGGAAGTAAAGAGTGAGTACATTTCCTCTATTCCTGGTCCTGTGAGATCTAGATATTGTGAGGGGGGAGTAAGTGACCTCTGAAAGAGGCAGTTGCAGGGAATTTGGCATCTTCAAGAGGGGAAAGTCAAAGTATGCCAAAGTATATCCAAATGGTCTGGTGCTTCTAATGTGAGAAAAATCAGGGCCCCCTGAATTGCTAGACAGATCCATTGGAGTTCAAGTTCAGGGACAACTAATCTGAAGTCAAATCTTTTCCTATTTATCATTGTTAAGACTTGGGGCATCCAAAGCACTACACATTTTCCCAGTCATGACCAATTTTCAGAGACTAAACAAACAACAAAATTCAATTACAGTAAATAGGTCATTCATCATATGGGAGACAGAAAGGAAAGGAAACAGAGAGACAGTCCTTTGAATGACCAATGGCTAGGAACAAATTTGTAACCAATTATTCACAACAGACTTTTTTTTTTCTCCAGTAAATGAAGCTTGAGGGCACCAAGGTGCTCACTAAGCAAAGTCATAGAAAGACAAAATGGTTTTTGGGTAAAAGTTTCCTAGTCCCTACCTTGTCTCTTTTGTTGTTGACTTTCCAAGGTCGTAGTAAAATGCCCATTAGTTTTATCAAAAGTAACTGTCTTATACAATCCTGTCTATTCCCACCAAGTAAACTTTTACTTAACTATGTTTATGGAGCCTGCCACCATGAAGCTGATTTATTTTTGGAGATTCTTTTTAATTCCCTTGTTAATGTCTCAAACTGGTTTTGATTTTTAAAAATGAAAATAAGTTACTCATATGTGGGAAAGGTTGGGGAAGGAGATACTATACAATATTTTAACCTGTTATTCAAATAAAAACTCAAAATTTATATATTGCTATAAGGTCCAAAAAACTAAGCTCCCCGTAGTCATTCATTCAACAAACATTAATTCAGCTCCTAATGTTTGTAAGACATTCAGTGCTTAGCATAGTACCTAGTACATAGTACAGTACCATAGTATTGGTGCTTAATAAATGTTTGTTGACTTGTCTTGACACTATATTCATTATTAAGGACTAGAAGGATAAACATTAAACAGTTTCTGTCCTCAAGGAGCTTAACTGGAGCCAGATGGCTCTGGAGGAGAAAGAGAAGCTTGTTAACTTGCAAGCCCTCCCTCACTCAAAACAAAGTCAACTGAAAGTCATGTCATTATTTCCTTGATGCCATGGTCCTCTTCTAAAACAAAGGACAAACACAACAGCAACAAAACGGTTGATAAGAGGCACATAGGTCAATCAATATAAAAGTTATGAAAAGTAAATACTAAGTATTAAGGTTGGAGAGGGTAAGAATACTAACTGGTAGAAGGAATAAGGTAAGAGGTGCCACCTGAACTGAGTCTTGAAGGAAGCAATATGTTTTAAGAGGTAGGAATGAGGAGGGAGTATGCTACAGGCATGAAGAACACAAAGACACAGAGATGGGAGAATGTTTGGTACAGAGAAAGGTGGATGAGCCAGTTTGGCAGAAAAACCAAGAGTATGTTGGGTAATAATCTTCAATGAGTAGAGATGTAAGTTGGAGCCAGATGATGAAGGGTTTGAGAGGCAGTAGAGAGCTGGCAATGATGAAATAACAGTCTTCATCCCACAAATTTGAAAAAAAATCCCCCAAAACATGCTTTACTTACAATGTTCTCATGAATTAGGAAGTGTAAGTATTTATTATTATTAACTCATATTAGAAAGGAGAGCACTGAAGCCCAGAGATATTAAGTCACTTGCACAAGGTTACACGTAGAATGACTGCAATGGGATTTGAACTAAAGTTCTTTCTATGATTTAAATTCAGCATTCTTTGTTTACAGTGAGGGGCAACAGAATAAATAATTTCTTTTAACTATTGGCTATGTGACTCAGAATTCAGCAGCAAAGGGAAGGCTCAGAGACCAGGAACATTTTTTCATCCTTTAAAGAATGTTTTCCTAATTCCATAGCCACAGCTGGGCTAAGGTACAGCCTTGGTATCTGTTTCAATATTTCCTCATACCCTAGGAAGGAAATAGGCTTCTATTTAGGTTGGTTTTACCTTAATCCCATTGCACCCCACTGAATTCCAACTTCATTCTTCATCTCCTTGGCTTTGCTTATTTGTATCATTTGAGAGCTGCTCAATCCTTCCTGGTTTCTCCATTTGGGTCCAGGGAAGCTGTTTTTCCCAGCCTTTGTAGCCAGTCCTCACAGAAGACTATAATTTAGTGGCTCTTAATTCTTTACCACAGAAGCTCTACGGCAATGAACCTTGTCAAAGTTCAAAATTTTACACTCTCACTATGCACACACACACACACACACACACACACACACACACACACACACACCTTAATCTAAGGATACAGAGTAATAGGGCTACTGTTATATTGAATCATATGACTGTAGAGAGAGAAGACACATCAGACCTCATCTATTCCAACTCCTTGATTTGACTGATGGGGAAACTGAGGGCAAGTGTCAGGGATAACTAATTTGAAGTCAAATCTTTTTTCATAGCAAAAAACAGGACATCCAAAGTATTGCACATCTTCCCAGTCATGGCCAATTCATGTGTCCAAGGTCACAGTGGTAGTATCATCAATCAATGATTCCTTCACTGTAACATCTAATGGTCTTTCCTCACCCTGATTCTTTTTAACTTATCTAAAGCACTTGAAACTGTTGCTCATCTTCTCCTAGATACTTTGTTGTGAGATTTGAATCTATGTCATAATTTGAGCCTGTGCATTATTAGTGAGAACTCCAATCAGAATCATAATTAAGGGAGAACTGCAGAGATACCTAGTTTGGAGGTACTGGGAGCACTTGCAGTCAGTTCTTCAGCAGAACAGAAACAACAGAGCTCAGCATCTAGTTTGCAAAAATCATTCATTCGAGATCACATGGTTGGCAAGATGATGGAGTGGTTGTTACTTTTATAGCTCCTTCTATCTAAAAATTTTAAAAGTAAGAAATGTTTGCTCTTTATGGCAGTGACTTATTTTGAATAATTCACATCTTAGAAGGAAACGAAGTGAAGAGGAATATGGAGGGCTAGGTTATAGATGATATGGGAGCCTAGAGACAGATAATGAGGAAGAAGATTCTCTTCCTGAGGGAATGGTTACTAGAAAATTAGCTGTGGTTCATCAACCCTCCTCAGTAAGGGATCAAATTGTGTCCCTATCCCTCCAACTTGAGGAAAGCAAAGACAACTAACCTCAGGGTCTATATAAAAGAAAAAGTGCTTGCCATGTCAACAGAAGGAGAAAGAGCCATACAAGCAATAAAGAAGGAAGCTCAAGACAAAAAGCTCAAAAGTAAGAGAGAAAGCATAGTCCTCAAGCAGATAAACCAACCCAGATTCATAAGAAAAGAAGAAAAAAATTATAACTCTTTAAATGACCATAACACATTAAACAGTTTTATACTTTGAAGGACAGTGACCCAAAGCCCCCACCCCATGAAAAGTGTGAATTTCATAGATTTCTCTGGAGATCATAAGACAACAATAAGAAACTCCAAAATGGATCAAAAGAGAAATGAAACTTTTGAAAGAAGACATTATGGGGGAAAAATTAAAACTATTGATACTAGCATTGTTATTAACTGTTGTCTTATCTTCTCATCTTCATGGCTAAACTCCATGAGAAAGCCAACAGGGCTTCCACTCCTCCTTTCCCTCTTTTCTAAATGCTCTGAAATATGGCTTCTGAATCTCATCATTCAACTAAAACTGCTCTTTCCAAAGTAATCAGTGATTTCTCCATTTGCACATCTAATAGCCATTCCTCAATACTCATTCATCTTAACTTATCTGAAGCATTTGACAGTGTTGATCACCTCCCCCTAGAATACAGACTCTCTCCTGGTTCTCCTCTATCTACATGACCTCTCCTCTCTCTCCTTTGCTGATTCTTCATCCATGTAATACCCACTTACTCTGGATATTTTCCCAAGGCCCTGTACTGCGCTCTCTTCTGTTTTTTTCCTCTTTACCATCTCATTTTTGAATCTTACTGGTTTCCATGGGTTCAATTATCATCTTACCCTCCAAACCCTCCACTCTTGCAAACGTTACTATTAATATTATCACCACCATCTTCACATTCACCCAGGTTCACAATCTCAATGAGATACTTGACTCCTCAATATCACTTACCCCACATAACCAGTTGCCAAATCTTATCATTTGTAGCTTTACAGTGTCTCTCAAATACACCCCCTTCTCTCTATTCCCACAGCCAACAATCTAGTTCAGATCTCTAATCATCTCTTAACTGAACTATTTTCAAAAGCCTTGTAATTGCTCTCTTTGCCACAAGTCTCTCCACGTTCTAATCCATCCTTTACTCAGCTTCCAAAATGGTTTTTCTAAAGTATAGTTTTAGCTGAGTCATACACACTCACTCCTATGTTCTACTCATACTTCAGTGACTCCCCTGTTGCGTTCAGGATCAAATATAAAACCTCCTGTTTGGCATTTAATCTCTTCATAAAAATCTTCTTACTATCATTCTGGACTATTTACACTTCACCCTTCTCCCCATGATTTAGCTTTATCAGCCTTTTAGTTGTTCTTCATACAGAAAGATTACCCATTTCAAAACCTTTGAAATGGCTATTTACCATACCCTTCTCACCTCCACTTCATGGCTACCTTCAAGATTCAGCTTAAATATCACCTCCTGCAGGAGAGTTTTCCCAAATCTCTTCAGCCATTAATGCCTCCCCTCCCAGATAATCTACTGCCTCTTCTATACATGTTTGCATGGCCCTAGTAATTTACATGTCTCCCCCATGAATATGTGAGCTATTTGAAGTCAGAAGCTGTTTTTGCCTTTCTTTGTAGCCCAGGAGTCCCTAAATTATTTTCTGGGCAGAGGAAGAGGAAAGAATATAAACAAAATCTAGCAATAAAGTGAGATTTTTTTTTAAAAAAAGTTAATTTAATTTTGAATTAAGCTTGCTTTTAGGAATCTTTTTTTTTAATCTCCTTAGAGAGATGGAATTTGCTAGGCAGAAGCTAACTTAATACTTTTAGTCATGAGGTATTTGAGACCAGATCCTTAGTGGGAGTCCCCTCCTAACTTAACATGTTATTATGCCTGGATTCATACCTCACTCATCATTTCCCTTATATATAAAAAAGAAATCATCATTTTAACTTAAGACAAGCCCATCTCACAAAATTTTATTTGCTTCTGATCCATCAAGTTGGAAGAACCTCTTAATCAAATTTGTGTATAGCCTCATGAAATTGCTTCTTTAATCTGAAGTAGATTTATGTTGAAAGAAGATGAAATAAGCAGTGGTTAAAATTGCCAAACTCCAATCAGAGAAGTAAGCTGAGAATGCCCGTTTGAATGATCCCTCACCTTTCTCTCCTCCTGTTCATGTCTTTTTTACCTTTGAGGGTCCTAACTATATAAGGACTTCTCTCCCATCTTTGCCTCTCCAGTCTGTCATCTCTCCTTTCTCTGTACTCCTATTTGTCTGGTTATCTGTCCTTCTTACTCAGGAACTTAGCCACTTTCTGTCTCACATTTGTAGCCTGTTGGGAATTTGGCTGTATGTGTGCTCTATGCAGAATATGATATCCTTAATAAACACACCAGCCCCCACCTCTCACTGATACTGGCTGGTTTCCTAGTTAAGTCTCCCTCTAGGTTAAATGTCATCTGGGGCATAAATAATCTTTGAGATATTGCTAAAAATTTCAGAAATTCTTTCTCCTAATTGACTTAATCTAACTGGAGTTTGTGAGACTGTTCCCTACCTTTTGGGTTTTATGTTTTGTTTTGTTTTTTAACATACTGGATTTGGAGGCAGGGTAACCTGGGTTCAAGTCATGCTGTGGGGACTTGTTGGCTCTGACTAGGCAAGTCATTTAATCTATTTGTTTCAGTTTCCTTATCTGTGAAATGAGGAGTCTGGATTCAGTGTCTTCTTTGGTATCTCATAGCTTTAAAGCAAATGTCCCACGGTACTTATCATCAGTCTCTAACCACATACTCCTTGATGTGGCCTGAAATCATTGTTAATGGCCATGTACTTTAACAGCAATTTCAAATAGCATAGCGAATAAACATGCATTAAAAACAAAGTATAATAAGCTACAATAAAATGTGTAGCTAAAGTGGGAAAGTAGAATGAAATCTCTTTCCATTCACTCCCATCTTTGTCCTGTTAGGTGGTGGAACTGAGGGGGAAAAATAGGTAAATAGGGGGCAGATTCCTTAGGCAGTTTTCTAGAGAAGTAGGGTAAAGATGGGTCCTGAGTATTAGACTCTGACAGCATAACCAGTTCTTGCCTACTATCTGGCCCAATCCACTCTTCTTATCTCATTAGCACTTCATTTTGGTTCTCCTTCTTAACATCTGTACTATCTCCTGCTTTCTGTGGCAAGAGGGCCATGTGCCATTCCTAAATTCCCATCTGGGATTAGCAAGAGAAACATGGGAACAGATGTAGCCACACTTCATCCTTCTCCTCCATCTATTCCCATGACTTCTTTGTGAGAAGAAGTTCCTCCTCCAAGTCTCCATGGCAACATCCCTGGGAGGCAATGTTCCACATTTTTAAGAACTATTTTGTGAGTATATATATCTGGCATCTCTAACTAAACTATGAACTCTGGGAAGACATGGACCTTGCCATATTTCTTTTACCTTTCCCTCAGCGCTTAGCACAAGGTGATTAATAAATATCAAATTAATGTGAGTGAATTTGATATTGCAAAGAGTCAATTTTTCATAACTTCTTTAACCTATTAGTAATTTATCAAAACCAATGAAAGACTCAGATCAGAATATTGAGCATTTCTATAACATTTTAAGGTTTGCAAAGCACTTTACAAATATTATCTTGTTTATTGAAGGAGTTTTGCAGTCTCGTCCAAACCTCTGATATTTTGGACCTTTTTTGTTTGTTCATTTTTAGTTTGTTTTAGGGGAGAGCATACAATGAGCTGTTTATGCCCCAGCCAAGTAAGCCCCTTTGTCCTACCTAATATACCCTGGCTTCTTCTCTACATAGTTTCAGGAATACACACTCTCTACATTTAGAATGCCTAAAACGCTGGAGGTTAGAAACTTGCAAATCCTAGATCAGGTGAGGGGAACCTGGGGCCACATGTGGCCCTCTAGGTCCTTGGGTACAGACTTTTGACTGAATCCAAGTTTTACAGAACAAATCCTTTTTTATTAAGGGGATTTGTTAGGTAAAGTTTGAATTTAGTCAAAGGGCTGCACTTGAGGACCACATTGTGGCCTCTAGGCTCCAGGTTCCTCGCCCCAGTCCTAGATAATTGGGATCTTTATGCCAACCCTGCCTGTCCCCTCTGGAAGTACTCTACCCTTCCCTATGAAAAACCTGGCCCTCTTTATCTTCCATGAACTGTCCTGATGTAATGTTGGAAATGCCCTAATACCTGCAGTTAAGATGGAGCCTGGAGCTCCAGAAGAGGTTGGTGAGATAATGCATCAAGTATTGGGAACAGTCAACCGTAAGTCTATCATGGACTCCCTCCTTCTGTGATGACCTAAGAGCCATCATGTCCAAAACACTCTGGAAATATGCCTGGATTTAATTCTTTCTACTTTTTCTCCATCCTGCTTTGGTGGTGTCAGATCTCAATTCTAGTTCTGTGGGGTTAGAAGTTACCCTAGTTTGAAGGAAATCAGCTTCAGTCTCTATGAGGTGTGCCAGGAGGGTTGTCATAATTTTGGAAATGTCCACTGTTACCTCAGTTTAGTAGTGTCAATACTGACCTAGTATCCTGCCTTCTTCCATTTTTGTCCCAGCCTTCTCCTCTTGTGATTCTCTGGTTTAGCCATTTGTCTTCCGCTTAAAAGAATATTGTTTTCATCATTGACTTACCTGTCTAAATCCTCTGAAATTAATGTTTAATAAAAAAAAAGAAACCTGAGCCCAACTACAAGCCACCTTATCAAAATCAAAATAAAGTATCCAGCTGTCTTTTTCTTTACTGGAAATATCTTCTATACTTTGAGTTACAAATTTAAAATTTATAGAGTGTAGTATCTAAAAAGAAAACCCTTGACTTCTTGTTAAGATAGAGTTGTGAAAGGTTATAGAATAGCATATTTCTCTCATTTATGTCCAATGACATATCTAAAAGGCAGCAGACAGAGCAGTGATCAAGAAAATGGAAGAGAATCAGAAGTTCCTCCATATTATCTGAGACTGAAAAAAACCGAACAGGGCAGGGTGCAGATGATTAGAAAGTTGCTGTACTAAGAAAACCAGCATGAATTCTGGCAAGCAGGGCCTAAAGTCAGAGGAATTTCAGCCCTGAATTATCAGAAAAGAAGCTGGTGATAGACCTAGCTTCCATAGGTTCAGAGAGACAGGGAACAACTGTGTATTCACTGGATCACTGGGAGCCATGGTAGTAGATAGGGCCAATGTGGTACTTCAGCTCATGCTTGGAAATCATGCAGGAGATCTAAGACCATCAGGATCTCTGATATCCAACAGTGACCCAGGGAAGGGGACTTCTTGATTGAGAATTACACCAGGAGAAAGATTCAGAGAAATAAGCCAAAATCAAAAGCATGTTTACATAAAATTAAAAAGATTTTCCACAAACAAAATCAATGCACTTACAGTTAGATGAAAAAAATGACAAAGAAGAGAGATTCAAAGAAATAAGCCAAAACTAAAACCATGTTTACATAAAACTAAAAAGATGTTGCACAAATAAAATCAATGTACTTAGAGTTAGATGGAAAAACAACTAACTGGGAAAATATTTGTAAACAGTTTCTTTGATAAAGGTCAATTAATATGCACAGTTTTCAAAAGAAAAAAATCCAAACTATCAACAGCCATATGAAAAAAGTGCTCCAAATCACTAAAAATAAAAGAAATTTAAATTAAGAGAACTCTGAGGTTCCAATGAAAATGACCATCAGTTGATGGGCTATGGGGAAGTTAGATAACTAATGTGTCATTGATGGAACTTTGAATTAGTTTGACGACCTTTGAAATCCTACCCTAATAGTCACCAAAAAGCACAGACCCTTTGGCTCAACAATGTCCCTATTCAATATATGTCCTCTAAGAGTTCAGAGACAGAGGAAAAAGATTTATGGTCACAAAAATATTTATATGAACACTTTCTGTCGTAGCAAAGAACTGGAAACAAAGTCGATATCCACCAAATGAGGAATAGATGAGCAAATCCAGCCTCAGTTTCCTCATTTGTAAAGTAAGGGGATTAGATTAGTCTTTTATTTCCCTTCTAGCTATAACTCTATAATCCTAAGGTTCAATATCCATCTACGTAAACCCACAACTGATCAAGAATCCTTTCTATAACAATATACTCATGTTCTTATGACTTCCATTGATGGGCATATGAACAGGCAGTTTTCAGAAGAAAATATCAAAGCTATCTGTAGTCATACAAAAAAAAATTACTTGATTCATTAGTAATTAAAGCAATGCAATTAAAACAACTCTGAGATACCACTTCACACCCATCAAATTGGCAAAGATGAGAGAAAAAGAAAATAAATGCTGGAGGGGATAGCAGAAAATAGGTACACTGATGCACTTGTAGTAGAACTTTGAAGTAGTCCAACCATGCTGAAAAAAATTGTAGAACTATGTTCCAAGGCTATAACACTGTGCACACCTTCTGAACCATACCACTACTATGAGGTCTATGCCATAAGGAGATCAAAGATAAAGAAAAAGGATTCATATGTACAAAAATTTTTTATAGCAGCTATATAGTAATGGTAATATAAAAATAACTAACTGTGTAATACTTAGTAACTGTAATCAATCCAATGATTCAACACAACTCCAAAGGACTCATGATATAAAATGTCATCCACCTTCAGACAGAGAACTAATAGACTCAGAGTACAAATTGAAGCATATTTTTTCCTTTATTTTTTTTCAGAATGTGGCTCAATGCAGAAATAGATTTCGCATAACTTCATATGCAAAATGTTTATCATATTTCTTTCCCTTTCAATGACTGGAGGAGAGGATAGAGAAAGAAAGAGAATTTGGAACTGAAAATTAAATTTAAAAAAACATTCTTTACTTGAGGCATCTAGGCAGCATAATGAGTAGGAGACTTGACCTGAAGACGAGAAGCCTGGAGTTAAAATCCTGCCTCAGACACCTACTAGCTGTGTGATCCTGGGCAAGTCACTTTCCTACTGTCTGCCTCAATTTCCTCATCTGTAAAATAGGGGTAATATAGTACCCACTTTTCAGGCTTGTTGTTTGTATAAAAAGAAATGAGATTTGAAAAGTGCTTTCTAAATATTAAAGAGCTACACAAATACTGGCTGCTATTATTAGTGATGGTATGTGTATTGCTTTCTAAGTCAGTCCATTCAACTTTTTGATAGCTACAATTATTAGAAGGGATTTCCTTACTTCAAGTCTAAATTTGCCTCTTTGCAACTTAGGCTCATTGCTATTAATTTTGCCCCTTGGTGCCAACCAGAATACCTTTCCCCAAGGGCCAGCTAAATGGTTCAGTGGATAGAGCACTGGTCCTGGAGTCAAGAGGACCTGAGTTCAAATCAGGCCTTAGATACTTATTAGCTGTGTGATCCTGAGCAAGTCACTTAACCCTATTGCCTCCTTAAAAAAACCCAAAACAAGCCAAACAAACAAAAAAGGAATACATTTAACCGTTCTTCTACAAGACAGTCTTTCAAATATTTGAAGATAGTCAGCACTTCTCCCTCAACCTATATCTAACTATATCCCTAGCACCTTCAACAGGTCCTCCAGGCTCTTCACCATCCTGGTTGCCTTCCTCTGAATGTTCTTCAAGTTGCCAGACTCCTTCCTTAACCTATGGCATAGAGAAAGGAACACAATACCCTAGATATGGGCTGACCCTGGAGCCCAGATGTTCAACGTGCAATGAGAGCTGTTTCCTCTAGGGGGAGTAGCATGAAGACACCATGAGAAAGTAAAGGACCAGATTTCTGGAGTGCCCATGGTGTGGCTTGCTTTGGCCATGTGTTCTCCAAGCATGCATCTTTCTACTTATATATTCTAAGTGTGTACTCACTCCTCCCACTGACAATGTGCATAGCTGCCCTGAATTTGTGAGAAGTGAGCTTTGTTACTGTTGTTCACACCATGCCTCCTCAGTAAATGCCTAAATGCCTTTCCTTTGAGATGCTTGTGTCCTCTGGCTGACTATAAAAGGTAGTGGTCTTGAAGCTATAATTTTAGGATCTCAGATGCATGGAGTGCCTTGAACCTGAATAGTTGCCCTGAAAGTCGTCCTCTGAGTTTGAGTCCAGAGGAGGGGGTGATTGGTACCTCAGAGGGGTACTATTTGACAAAATCTTCTGTGTAGCAAAAGGATTTCAAGCAATGGTGAATCGTCACCACTAAATACAAAAAATTTTCAGAACATCAAAATATTTAGTAGGATTTGAATTTCATTAAACAAAAGGAGAGAAGCAGACACTTAAGAAACAGTGTTGTATAAAGATCACTGAGTTTCGGGTCAGAGGAAGTTAGGTTCAAATCCTGGTTCTGGATGACTCTGAGCAAGTCCTTTTACCTCTGTGGGCTTCAGTTTAAGGGGATTAGATTCATTGACCTTTAAAGTCCAGTTCTAAATATATAATCTTATGTTCTTTCCTTAAATTCGTTTTTTAAAAAGCTTCTCTTTAAGACAAATTTCAGCTTATAAGTTCCAAAAAGAGAAAGAAATTGGGGTGCAGTCCCAAACTTGGTTCAAAATTCCTTGTGTGAAATATGAATTTCTAAGGGTTAAAAGAAACTGAGCAAGAGAAAATCCAGTATCCCTACTGGGGGTGGGGGAAGGAGAAATGTCTTATAAAATTTCTGTGGAGTAGTTATGGAGAAGTGGTGCTGCTGTTCCAATCATTTGGAATGAATGTCAGAAAAGCCCACATACAACAGGGAGCCCTTCTGTGTGCTTGGTAGAGTAGAGTGGACAAGCAGAGGGAGGAGGTTGTCAGTCTGTCGCCTTCTCTAATTTTGGATTTGAGAAATGAAGCACTTTGGAGCCCAGTGCCTGCTGGAAGCTCTTGGTCAGTGACCACATTTGAATTTCTATCAGTGATCAAAAATATTTTCACAGCAAACATGCTAATTAACATCTGTAGCACTTGGCTCCCTCTCCTCAGTCCCCCGGGTAGGGTGGCGTTTCACCGGCATCTTCCTCTCCATGTTGTGGGTCTAAAGAAAAAAAAAAAGCCTCCAGTTTGACGGCTCCGGAATGAGCCCAAGCTCCCGGGTTTTTGCAGCCAGGCTTTGCAGCTGCCTTTTTGTTACAGGAAGCAGGTGAAATGACCCCCACTGGTGGGGAGGTAGTCTTGAATGGAAGGCTCTGTGCAGAATCCAAGCTGTCAGACAGAATAGAGAGATCTCGTCCAGCTTGATCGGCACTACAAAATACAGTGGTACTTTAGTACCTTGTAATAATAGTGAGGAGAGCCAGTCATATACATATGCCATCACTAACCAATGGCTGGCAAAGGTTGCCAAGTTGCAGTTCTATGCAGAACTACTTTAAGAGAGAGATGGTGTGTGTGTGTGTGTGTGTGTGTGTGTGTGTGTGAGCATGTATGTGAATACTGTTAAAATTGTTTGTAAACAGTTCCAAAACAGCTTATCTAATTCTGAGGCAGGATAAGCACAAGAATTTAAACTCCTTGAAGGCAGGAATTTCTTCAGTTTTTGTCTTTGTATGCCTAGTGCCTCGTACAGTGCCTGGCTTCTAATGAACAGTTAATAAAGGCTTGTGAATTTAATTTTTTTACAGTAAGCAAAACTAACCTCAGCCTGATACCCAGAATAGCATAAACTGAAAGAATAAGGTTTTACTGTATTTCATGGATCTTTCCCTCACACCTACCACCGTGTCTCCTACCCAGGAACTTATAGCTATAATGAAATAAATGAAGTTAATAACTATCTTTTTCTCCTCTCTTAGCATATTTTTTTTTACTTTCTCCAGAGGACAGGGTAAGTGGTTATTTGCAAGGCTGATTCATTTTCCTTTCTTGGAAGGGATTTCTGAACCCATCAAGTGGCTGCCCCAAATGGAAGGATTAGATCTTTTGGAAAGGATTTTCTTTGAGCAGGATTGTAGACATCTGGTACCATTCTAAATAGAAGGCAAACTGGTAAGAAATGAATCCTCTGCTAACATAGGGAGAAGATTTGTCCTCTAACTTTTATGATGACTATATCTGCATGGATAAGATGATAAAAGGAGTGAGTTAGTTTGTCATATTTTGGTTGGAGAGATGTGCAGCTAGTCCAACAATGATACCCTACAGGGGTGGGGAACCTGCAGCCTTGAGGCCATGTGTGTCCCTCTAGGTCCTCAAGTGTGGCCCTTTAACCAAATCCAAGCAAAGGGCCATATTTGAGGACCTAGAGGGCCACACCTCACCTCAAGGTTATAGGTTCCCCACCCCTGCACCCCAAGGATGTGGGAAAACGCTTCTAGGTATTAACAATCAATTTATTAACTAGGCTAGCCAATAATCAAATTGATGGCCAGTGGCTTCTCTTAGTAACCAAAGATGAAAAGGAAATATCTGAAACAACTTAAATCAGGTATTTTCCTTCTGACAGGGAACCCCCCCACACACACACACCATAAACAAAAAGCAGCCCTGATTAGTGGATATTTAATGAAGAGGTGGACTAAAATCCTTCAATCAATTCGTTGTGGGGAGGAGAGAGGGAGGTCAGCTGAGAATGTAGCCTGGTCATGAGGCATGAGCCCCCTTTAGAAATCTGGGCACTCCGATGGGGTTCTCCCTGGTTTGGTTTCTCTTTCATGAGGTTAATAAATGACAGAATCAGAATTCGAACCCAGATCTTTGGTTTCCAAGTTTTCTTTCTTTCCATTTAAAGCCTGTCTCATTTATACTTTTCCCCTTGGTATGTACTTGTAGACACCTGTTTGCTTGTACGTTACCTTGTGAATTAGAAAAAAAAAATTTTTTCGTGGCATATTTAGTAAGTGTTTATCAGTTGATTGATACAAAGACAAAAATGAAAATTTCTGTCTTCATAGTGGTTACAGGGAAACAACTATATACATGAGTGTATAAGAATATACATAAAATAAATACATGATAATTGGGGGAGGGGTGTCACTGATAGCTAGGTAGATCAGAAGAAGCCTCATGCAGGAGATTGCACTGAAGCCAAGCTCAAGTTTCTTTTCTTTTTTTGGGGGGGGGGTGGTGGTAGTGATAACTTTTAAAATTTTGATTTTTTTTTTCCGTTAACAACAATTCATTCTCTCTCCCTCTTACCTCATGCCCCCACCATTGTGGGGATGTAACAAATAAGTACAGCTAGCCAAGACAATTTTTCTTCTTTTGCTGTGTCCAAAAAAATGTCTCATTCTGCATTTTGAATCCTGCTTGTGTATGGACTTGAGAATTAAAATTTGTTTTTATGTTTTTAAATTGTTTTATGTATTTAGAAATGTAAAAAAAAAAAAACATTCTTACCTCTTGGGTGGTACAGAAGCACATTACCGAGTGCATTTGGCCCCTGGGTTATAGTTTGCTGTCCGGTGGAACTACATGATCTTTGTTTCAAATCTATGATCCTGAAAACGATGAAAGAAATGATGTCATACGTAATGAGCTTCTTGTCACTGGTGGCATTTAAATAGAGGCTGGATAAACATCTTTTTGTGTGTGCAGATTGGGTGGAGGGTTAGATTAAATGATTTCTCTGGTCCCTTTTAATATGTGAAATTCTAATCCCAGTATATTAGAAGAATTGTGAGGGCAGGAACTATTTCTTTTCCCCCATCCCTATCAGCAGGTACAGGAGCTAGGTAGCAGTGGTTAGAGTGCCAGTCCTGAAGGCAGAAAGACTTCTCTCCCTCAGTTCAAATCTGGTGTCAGATACTTAGAAGCTCTGTGATCCTGGGCAAATCACTTAACCCTGTTTGCCTCAGTTTCCTCTTCTGTAAAATGAGTTGGAGAGGGAAATGGCAGATCTCTCTGGTATCTTAGCCAAGAAAACCCCAAATGGGGTCATGAAGAGCTGGAAACAGCTGAAAAATGACTGAAGAACAAATGAATATAGAGTAGAGGAGTGAAGAGGGCATCCGATTTCATTTGGCTATGTTGCATACATCACTTGATTTCAGTATGTATGATCATAAAAACAAAGTTCAAGAAATAGAAGGGACCTCAGTAACTGTCTAGTCCAAGCCTTTAATTTTAGAGAAGAGGATATTGAGATCTGTAGAAATGATGGGATTTGCCTTAGGTCAACACAGCTATCAGTGGCAAAGCCAGGATTCCAACCCAGGCCCTTTGACTCCAAAGTACAATACTTTTTTTTTTTGGTACCATGATGTATTTATAAAATCATAAGTATACATTTAAGCCTCCTCATCCTTTAAATGTCAATCTTCCCAAAAGTGAGGACTGAGACTTCTTCTATTGTATTCTACCCATCCCTCAACCCCTTTCTCTCCCACCCACCCAACACATGCTAGAATGTTCAGCCCCTCTTCTTATCAACATCCCCTTCTGGGATCTCTGAATCCCACATCTCTTGTGTGATTGATGGGAAGACTGAGGTACAAGGAGGCAAAGGTCACCCAGCGAGTCAATGGTGAGAAGAGAACCAGGGACCTTTGAGTCAAATGTCGGGATAACAAGAGTTGTCATGACAACAGAACAGGCAGATATTATTTAGGGAGTGCAAGTCCCCCCCCCCTTAAGTTGACATTTAAAGTACGACTTTGAAAGGTTTCGTATAACAAAGGATTATTTTTTTACCTACAAGAGATACACAGGGTTGTGTGTTGTTTCTCTGTCATGCTTCCCTCCCACCCAAAAGTGAGGGACTTTGATAGGCAGTGGAAAAGCATTCTGATTATGAAGAAATCCTGTTTCTTTTTATGCTAACTTATGCACAAGAGCTTATCAAGTAGCATTCAGTACATTTTTCCATGACCCCATCTGGGAGGAGAATAACCAGTATAGTTATCTTGGGAGTGGGAAAGAATACCTACATATATTCATAAGTATAATACTTCCATTGGGACTTCCATTAGCTCTGGCAAATAATAGTAATCATAATAGTTTAGCTATTGCACTTTAAGCTTCAAAAGGGAAGCAGTGTGTTACAGGGCACAGCCTCAGAATTAGAAAGACCTGAGTTCAAATCTTGCCTCTACTTCATACAAGCTGTGTGATTCTAGGCAAATTGCTTAGCCTCCCTCTGGCCCCAGGTAGCTTTCTAAGACTCTAACTTCCATAGCAGCTGCCTACACATGTTGGTGGAGTGTCCTCAATGGAATTTTCTGATATCAGTGAAATCACAGGTCCTGACTAAATGAATAAATGCCACAAAACATTTTTTTCACAAAGACCCTGATGAAATAGGCAGGTCATTTTGTGGTAAGCCTTGGGGCATGGTCCTGCATCATCCCTTCTTGCTCTCCTACCCTCTAGGTCCTGACTTGATTTCAGAAGTTTGGAAATCTTAGATGATTCTTTGGGCATTCGTGCCCTGAGCTGAGAGCCTGGAGGCCTGAGCTGTACTTCTAAACCTGTTACTAGCTAGTCTTTGGACCTTAACCACAGTATCCTCATCTGTAAAACAAAGACAATAATAAACTAGGGGCCTCAGGGTATAGTGGAGAATGCATTGTCAGGAGACCTGACATTAGGGCCTTTTCTGCCAGGAAACTAGCTGTTATGACCTCAGGGAATCCAATTCTACTTTGTGAAACTCAGTTCCCTCATCAATAAAGAGAGTCATATGAATTAGATGACTATTGGATCATAGGTTTAGAGTCATAAGGGATCTCAGAGACCATCTTGTTTAATGCTCCCATTTTACAGATAAGGAAACTGAGACCATTAGAGGTTAAGTGACTTACTGCAGGTAACAAATGACAGAATCAGAATTTGAACCCAGAACCCCTATTTCCAAGTTTTCATTCTTTCCATTTAAAACCTGTCCCGTTTAGACAAAATAAATATTACCAGTGATTGTGGGTTTGGGTCTCTTGTGGGGGGTCCTGCAGTGCTTAAGTGGTCTTTCTGCATTTGCTTTGGACCTATGATGAAAAGCTAACACCTGCAGAGACAGCCAGACAGTTACTGTTCAAGTCTGGCTGAATCGTAAAGGTTAAGTAGAGCTCCAAGCTCTAAACAGATGGCCTCCAATTTTTTTTTTTTCATGACAATTTAATTTATTGAAAACCAAGGAAAAGTGTTCTTTTAACCACCTGGAACATGCAAACAAGAGAATAAAGACTGTGGAATAAATAAATCTCCTGGAAGCTTGACATTAATAAGAACAATCTGGTTACAGATAAGAAATGTTTCTAATCTATGGGAGTTGGTCTTTAAAAGCAAAGCAGTCCTTTTCAGCCTCTTTAATTAACATCAGGGTGATACCAGAGGAAATTGTAGAAGTAACAAATCTTCCCCCAAACAGCTAGATAAGGCAGAGAGAGATAGAACCCAAAGATGATATTGAGTAAACTGAGGCACAAGTTGGCATGTTAGGAGGAGGGCAAGAAAGTTGTTTTTTGGTCATTTTTCAGCTATGCTTGACTCTCCGTGACCCCATTTGGAGTTTTCTTTACAAAGACCCTAAAGTGGTTTTCCATTTCCTTCTCCAGCTCATTTTACGGAGGAGGAAAGTGAGAAAAACCAGATTAAGTGACTTGCCTAGGGTCACACAGATACTAAGTGTCTGAGGCTGGATTTGAACTCAGGAAGATGAGTCTTCCTGACTCTGAGCTCAGTATTCTATCCACTATGCCACCTAGCTGCCTATTTTGAGCATTCAATCCATTAAAATCCCCAGATCTTTCCCAGAACAACGGATGTGTAGCCATATTTACCCTATATTGTATCTTTTTTATTTTAAGATTATTTTTATTTTCAATTCCAAATTCTTTCCCTTTCTCCACCCTCTCCCTTCCTATTGAGAAGACAAGAAGATAAGCATCTTGAGGGACAGAACTAGCTTCCTTTTGGTTTGCCTTTTGTATTCCCATCCCTCAGCACAATGCCTAGCACATAATAATCTCTGAATAAATATTTTTATTTGATTTTACTCAGTTTCTTCTTTTGTAAAATGTACCTTTAGGTCTAGATCTAGGAGCCCACCATAATATAAAAACACAGGGATTTTCTCTCCAAGGTGATAGTAGAATAGGAGAAGGATTACAGGTAATTATTTCCTGATTTGTCGAAACTAACAAGTCTAGTTTCTGTTGGAACAGAAGGAAGAACAGGCTTATCTTGTCCACTAAAAGAAAACCACTACACCAGGTCCTTTTTGCTGTATTCTGATCGCTAGGGCACCAATTTTCTGCCCAGTGAGCTTTTATGAGAAGGCAGAAAGATTAAGTGAAGAGAAAGCCTTCCTTTTGAAAATTTGAGGATTGTTATGCAAACAGGACTATAATTGAGCATTGCAATTAGTCTACCGGAGGAAGGTAATAAGGGATAGCTGGCTTGCTTATAAGTACTGAATTTCCTGACTTTATTACTCTCCTGATATTTTAATTACCACGTGGGGAAAAATCTCAGATGATTTTGTGGTTCTGGTTTATAGAATGTAGGAAGGACTGGAAATTCAACAATTACTAGTTCCTCCTTTTCTTCCCACCGGCCTATCTCATGGCTCTAATGGTGCCTTTATGGAAAAATTTCCCAGAGAGGCTCTTTCTTAATCTTTCTGCCTAAGCTTTCTAACCTGGAATGACAAGTGTCCTTTATCTCTTTCTGGCACTGCAGAAACCCGTAATAAGCAATCAGTGGTATTAGTTTCACAGACTGAGTCCCCAGAGGGAACCTTCAGAATATGAATTAAATCAGATATAGAATTCCAGTTTTAAAATTATAGAGAATCTTAGAATACAGTGGAAAGAATGCTGGTTCGAAAGTCAGAGCACCTAGGTTCAAATTTCACCTCTGATGCTTACTATCAGTGTGATCATGGACCCCCATCCTTGCCCCAGTATCTGTCTCCACCTCTGTAAAGTGAGAAAGTTGGACAACATAGCCTGAAATCCCTTCCAGCTCTAGACCTACAGCCTAATTTAACAGATCATGTAGTATCACATTCTATTCTGTTACTGTCTCATTGGGAACTAGAACTTGTATCTCCTGATTACCACTGGAGCGCAATCAGTACCCAAGATCAGGCTGTCAGTCGACATTAATTGAGTTTTCATGTTCAGAGCCAACACTCCCTCTAATTCTTAAAACCTGTGAACAGAAAAGCAGACTTCAGGAACAACAAATCCTTCAGACAGAATAAATATAAACAGAGGTAAATGTTATAACAAAATGGAGCTCAGGGCAAACTAAAACCAACACCTCTTTAATGCAGTGTATAATTTATGACACAGCAGGGGTATTAGATGTGAATGATGAGCACTTGTAAATGACTATGTCTTTATTACTATAAGCATAACTGGGATGGGGGGGGGGGATGAGAAATGATCCATCTTGGGAGGATGCAAAGGTTAAGGAGAGCTGGTAAGGGCCATCTCCTTCTACTCCCCCACCAGCTTCCAATCTGGACCCTCCTAAATGAACTGCCCCAGTCTGATTTTAGAGAAGGTGGTTATGCCTCCTCAAGCTAAACCTAGACCCAAGTATTAATCCTTTCCAAAAGTCATGTATACAGTAGCACCTTGAGGGCAAATGAACCTATTAGCCAGGAATACCTGGACTTTGAATATCCCCTTGCCAGAGGCAGCTAGATGGCACGGTCAATAGAGTGATAGACTTTGAGTCAGGCAGAACTGAGTGAAATCTTGCCTCAGA
Source organism: Gymnobelideus leadbeateri (assembly GCA_011680675.1). Classification (NCBI taxonomy): domain Eukaryota; kingdom Metazoa; phylum Chordata; class Mammalia; order Diprotodontia; family Petauridae; genus Gymnobelideus; species Gymnobelideus leadbeateri. The sequence continues at coordinate 95,802 of WOXC01006562.1, forward strand.
CAATAGCTGGGTGACACTAGGCAAGTGATGAACTCTGTTTGCCTCAGTCTTCTCATCTATAAAATGGGGATAATAATATTACAGTTATCCCTTCTATATCATAACTTTTCCCATCATGATTTCAATGTATTAGGGGGCAGTATAAGAAATTAAATGGGAATTTGGGGGGAATTTTGTATAAGCTGCAGATGACATGCAAAGGGCAGCAGATGACATAGAACAAGTTAGAAATGCATAAGATATATGTATAGTATTGTATAATTCCTACCCAAATTTTACAATAAGGTACTGTAAGCATCCCATAAAAGAAAAAAAAAACATCCAGACTTCTTCTCTGGTACAAGGGAGAGGGCCAAAACTTTTATGTGGATTTCCAGATTGCAGGGTGCCACTTGTACCTAACCTTCATGATGAGGAAGAGATAACTATATAACTTCCAGGGTGTTTGTGAGGATTAACAGCTCTCCTGGTTTTCCTCTTCCCTTTCTGGCCATTCCTTCTCAGTCTCAGATAGCTAGATATTGAAACAGATAGAATGCTGGGCCTGGAGTTAGGAAGGGCTAAGTTCAAATTTGACTTTAGATGCTTACTGTGTGAACTTGGGCAAGTAGTTTAACCTTTTTGCCTCAGTTTCCTCAACTATAAATGGAGTTAATACTAGCACCTACCTCCCTGGATTTTTATGAGGATTAAATAAGATTATATTTGTAAAGCACCTGGCATATAGAAGGTGTGATATAAATGTTGTTGTTATAAAGTAATTTTCAGTCATGTCCAACTCTTTGTGACCCCATTGAGGGTTTTCTTGGCAGAGAAACTGGACTGGTTTGCCATTTCCTTCTCCAGTTAATTTTACAAATGAGGAAATTGAGGCAAACAGGGTTTAAGTGATTTTCCCAGGGTCACACAGCTTGTAAGTGTCTTAAATCCTGGAACATTATGGTCTCGATGGTTAGTTTAATCCAATCAATTAATCAGTAAGCATTTATTAAGCACAGTGCCAGGAACCATGCTAAGTGTTGGAGATATAAAAAGAGGTAAAAGAGAGTCTTTACCCTGAGGAAGCTCACGATCTAAGAAGGGAGACAGCATGAGAACAAATATATACAAAGCAAGCTGTGTACAGGAGAAATAGGAAATAATTAACAGAGGGAAGGCACTAGAATTATGAGGGGTTTGGGAAAGGCTTTGTGTAGAATGTGGGATTGGATCCCAGGGTCCGAAGGAGCATTTGAGTATGCTGGTGGTTTATATAAAAGCTTCATCATCTATGGTTTTGGATTTCTGAAATATGAAAGGACGGTGGGGGAGGAGGCTTGGGGAAAGTAGTTTAAACACTAATGAAAAGTCTAGCTGTTCAGCTTTGATAGGTAACTCAGAGTATAAGGACTAAGAGCCCTAGGGGAAGGCAGAAGGAAAGATTTAGAGTAGCCCTTAGCTGCCCTCCTGATGATAAAGCTGCATTAAGAACCCTTGAGTAATTGTACTTAAGTGGCTGCTGAGAGAATTTAGATAAGAGTACTCAGGTGTTGGGTGAGTTTAGGTGTAGATGTTACTAGGTAATTTTGTTACTAGGCATTAATTAATTAATTGTTGTTAATTAGTTAATTAATGTTAAATAGTTAATTAATGTTACTAGGTACATTATTGCTGGTACCCTTTCTTTCCTTTGTGGTGGTGGTGGGGGTAGAAAGGGATGGCAGATTCCGGGAGCCATTTGGTATTGAGTCTCAGAAAAAAAAAATATTGAATGTTCAGTGTCAGAATTTACACCTTGGAAACTGGCAAATGATACAGATGAGGGCTTTATTTATTTATTTTTTAAACCTTCTACCTCAGCAGTGTCAAAGTGACATAGAAACAGATCCTTGTACCCTATATGTTAACTTAGAATACTACAAATTAATATTATCTATGTTGTAGGTATTTTTTTTTAATTTTGTTAAACATTTCACAATTGCATTTTAATCTGATGGGAGTTTTGTTGGCTGCTTATAGCTTGGGGTAGGGAGTTTGCCATTTCTGGTCTAGATCACTTAAGAAAGTGATAGGGAAAATGTTAATAAAGAAGATTAACTTTAAAAGTCTGTACTAAATTTCCCCAGTAGCACACCCCTCAGTGGATAATAGAGAGGTTTGGGAATGGTAAAATACTGTTTATTTTACCCTCTGGACATTACTGTAGGCTTGATGGGGGTTCAAGTCAATCTTAATGCCTATTTCCTAGGACTGAGGGATAACAATAGCTAGAAGATTTAAAAAACACTTAAGACTAATTATTTGATCCTCACAACAACCTTATCGAAAAAGTACTCTTATTGTTCCCATATTACAAATATGGAAACTGAGGATGAGCCAAACCCAGGGTCACAAAGTTAGTATCTGAGACAGGAGTCTAACACCTCCCCCTCCCCCAATCTGGTGCTCTATCCACTGTCCTACCTAGCTGCAATCTCAGCATCTTCATGATCCTCACTGACAGCAAGACCCAGGAAGTTTTGATGTCTAAAGCAGTTTCTAGAAGGAAAAATAAATATGGATGGAGAAGTCTGTGGATTCAGAGCTTGGAGAGTGCTTGAAATTAGAGTGTGTATGGCTATGATTACTTTCACTGGGCTTTAGGAGGATGGTTTAGGATCTCTTGTGTGCTGCAGTAAAGAAGATTGCTCTGTTTATTTGAGAGCCATACAAAAGGATTCCAAAGAAAAGGCGCAGTGATTGTCCTTGGCACCCTGTAGCTCTAAGGTACTTATCATGCATTCCTTTTCTATTCTCCTTATGCTGTAATACTTCCCCCACAGGAGATAGATTTGAAATTCTAATTCTGAGGAGTGTATCTACTCTAGCACCTATCAGGGGATTGTTAATATTTTTTTGTTTTTTTGCTTTTTTAAGGGCAATTGGGGTTAAGTGACTTGCCCAAGGTCACATGGCTAGTTTTTGTGTTAAGTGTCTGAGGCCAGATTTGAACTCAGTCCTCCTGACTCCAGGGCTAGTGCTCTATTCACTGAGACACCTACCCCCCCCCCCCAGGGGATTCTTAATGTCATAGAATTACAGCTGGAAAGGAGCTTGAGTCCAGAGAATTTAATCTCTTTATTTTGCATATAAGAAAAGTGAGGAACAGAATGGTCATAGGAGCATAGATTTAGAATTATGAAAAACCTTTAAACCAGTAAATCAAACCCCCTCATTTTTCAGAAGAGGAAACTGACACCCAAATTGTTTAAGTGACTTTCCCAGGTTTGCACAGCTAATGTAGAAATTAAGTCTAGGTCTTTTTGGCCATTCCAAGTGTACCCTAGTACACACATTCTGTGTCTACTCAATCCAGCTTCAGAGACAGAAGCAGTGGTATATGATAGGTTGTGTGGCACCCTAACAATTGCATAAAGACTTTTAGTTAACTTGCTGAGGCTAAATGATCATGTAGCTATACTCTTAGGATCAATCCCCACCTTATCAACCAGTTAGTTTTACCCATGTGGACACAAACGGTCTTTGTGTTCCCCACCAACTTTCTTATAAAACATCTGCCATTGGCCACAGGGTGAATGAAGAGAGAGAGAATGCACATAGCTCTGTGAAAATCCACACTTGTAGGGGCAGCTAGGTGGTACAGTGAGTAGAGTGTCGGCCCAGGAGTCAGGAGGACCTGAGTTCAAATCTGGCCTCACTTAACACAAAAACTAGCTGTGTGACCTTGGGCAAGTCACTTAACCCCAATTGCCCTCCAAAAAAAGAAAAAGCAAAAAAAAAATCCATACTCGTTCCTAAAAGCAACTCAGACTATGTTTTGATGGTGGATAGATAGCATCATTAGCATACATAGATATAGATATTTTTTTTACATCAGATGCATTTGCTAATATAGTTTAAAATTGCACTAAAGCTTTGGGGACATGTTGTATCACCCTCTACTCCCACCCCTCTCACCAGCAACCCCTTTTAACAAAGAATTAAAAAGATAGAAAATAAATTAACCAAAATGAACACATAAATCTGGCAGTATATCCAATGTTCTATACCCATTGTGCCCCACCTTTGCCAAGAACTGAGGGAGGTACAGCTCATCAATCACTCTTTAAGTCCACTGTTGTCCAACAAAGAGAGATTCCATGTGCCAATAAATATACACTAAAGTCAACACCTATAAATAGGTTTCCATCAGACTCAGCTCTCCAGAACATAGCCTGGCAGATTTCCGGCAGATAGAAAAAGCTGTTGCAAAATTCACATACAACTGCAGCATAGAAGAAGCCTCTCTTGTCTGTTGCCTGCAGGTTATGCATAGTTCTAACAAGCTTGGTCATCTAATTCTCTAGTTCATGAAAAGTAAGGGATAATGGAGAGAACATTGTGCTATAAATCAGGGGACAGGGCTTTAAATTCCAGCTTTGCCACAAGCTAGCTGTGTAACTTTGGCCAAATCTTTTTACCACTCTAGATCGCACATGTATATATCCAGAACGGACCCAAGTTGGCATCAAGTCCAAATACCTAATTTTACAAATGAAGAGACTGAGGGAGTTAAGTGATGTATTCATGGTCACTTACCACACTGGCGTTTTGTTGGTTTTTTTTTTCCCCATCTGTAAAATAAAGGAATGGTATCAGTGTTTCCTAAAGTCATTTCTCTAATTCCAAAAAATCTATTAGTATATAAAAATTATTAGTATATAAAAATGAGAAGCGGCAAACTAGAAAGTAACAGCAGCTGAGTGCAAAACAGACAGTTGTTTCTATGGCTGTCTTTCCTTGCTGATGCCAGCAGGCAAGTGACAGCTGAGAGTCTGAGAGTGAGACAGAGGACAAAAAATCCATGAAAAGCAGTCACAAGAAGTGAAAGCATTAATGGGCTGGGGCCTTTCCAGGGAGGAGTAAGCAGTACCTCTGTAGCTTCTATATTATGGAATAATATTTAATGTTTAGTGTTCATGATAGTAATCCTGACTCACCTAGAACAAGTTAAGTCAACAAGTATTTTTTTCTTTTAAATAGTATTTTATTTTTCCAATTGCATGTAAAAGCAAAATTAGCATTCATTTTTATAAATTTTTTAGTTCCAAATTTTCTTCTTTCCCCTTCCCTTCCTAAGACACCAAGCAAATGAATATGATATATATGTGCCATCATGGAAAACATGTTTCCATATTAGTCATTCAAAAATATTTATTAAGATCCTGCTATATGCCAAGACCTGTGCTAAGTGCTGGGGATACAAAGAAGCAAAAACAATACCTACACTCAGGGAGCTCACAGTTTAATAGGGGAGACAACAGGCAAACAACTCTCTACTGATAAGTTGTATACGGGATAACTTGCAGGGCAGCTCAGACAGAAGGCACGAACATTGAAGGGATCAGAAAATCTTCTTATAGAACATGAGATTTTAGCTGAAATCTGAAGGAAGCCAAAGAAGACAGGAGGTGGAGATGAGGAGGAAGAGAATTTCAGGCACAGGGACAGACAATGAAAATTCCAGAGTCGGGAGACAAAGTGTTGGCAAAGAGGCTGCTATTAAAGTGTGCCCACTGTCTTCTGTTTTAAGAAGGTACAGAAGTACAAAAGATATTGTCAAGGATGTGAATGACTGGCACAGGAGGTGGGGGGGTGTCTAATCATGTAAGGATTGTTAGCACAAACATGGCACTTTTAAGGAGCATGACAGTTTCTAAACCTATGATTTCATCAGTGAGGCATTCACTGTGGATCCTTCCTCCACCAATGTGGGCTTACAACTCTCCCTGTACTATTATAGATCATCTTAGAGAAATGCCTGCAGCATGAGAGTGACAAGATTTATCTATGGTCACATAGCACATATGTGCCAGAGGCAGGACATGTACCTAGGTTTTCCTGCCTCCAAATCTATTTCCCTCTCCGTTACACCATGCTGTCTCTCATGATCAAATCCACAATATAGCAGAGGAATCAGAGGAATTCTTCCAGTTATGATCTGTATAAGTAGAGTAAGTATCTGGACCAAATGAAATTATAGACCTGTCAAGTATCGTGTAGCCAAAAGGGACCTCAGGTGCCATCTAATTCAACTGACTAATTTTGCCAACTAGGAAATTAAGGTCTAGGGAATTAAAGTTACTTATTACAGGTAACTTTATAGATAGCAAACATCAGAGGCATAATTTGAATTCAAAGCCAATGACTCCAAAACCATTTCTTTTTCTACTGGACCACATTGTCTCCCTAGTATTGACATACTGATAATTGAAGGAGTAAGCTTGATTTATTTACAAAATGCAGCTAAGAGAAAGACATGTTTTATTTTGATGAGATATTAACCTATTTTAAACTGGGTAAGTATGGCAACCCAAAGTGAAGTTTGGTGGAGGTAAATCAAAACTTTTAGAGTTCAGTGTGTGACTAGAAATTCAGTATCAACTAAGTGTACCAATGATCTGAAACATGATAAATGAATGAACATCTGTTGTTTTCGAGTTAACAGCTTGGGCATTTTAATAGTACTACAACACTGATGATCCTAGGGGATCTTAGATCACTGAGTAGCCATAAAATGGGAGAAGATGCTGCCTGGAGTGCCCTTCAATAAATTTTAAATGGCTAACCAGCACCAAGGGGGAGAGTGAGACAGCCCCAACTTTGAGCTAACACAGAAAGGACTCTAGGTGTTTTGTGGAGCATTGCCTGTACTTTGGAACATCTGAATGAATATTTGGCAAAAGCAAGGAAGCACGAAGGACAGTAACATAAAGAATAGCAGGATGACAACTCAGTCTCAGTCTCTCATTATCACATCTTGCAGTAGACAAAAAGACGCTGAAAAAAAAGTGAAATTAAGTAGTTTCATTGAATGGCCCAAAAGCTGGAGGGCAGGGCAGATTAAAAGTACCAATGCTTATTTCAGCAGCAGATTTATTCCCAGTAGATCATTTGAGAGTGACCAATTGAGGTTTTGGCTCTGCTTTCAAAGTACCATGGAATGTCAGAGTTGAAAGGGACTTTTAGTTAAGGGTTGGAGGGCACCAACTCTTCCAAGCCATTCTTGAACAGCATCTCCCCCTAAACATCCCCAACAACTGTCTGTTCAATTTCTGCTTGGTGACCTTCAATGAAAATGATCCATAATCTTTGGCAGCTGGTTCTCCTTTTGAATAGCTCTGATTTTTTTTTTTAATAAAGCCTTTTTTTCCCCTTAAAGCAAGCCAAAATCTGCCTCTACAACTTCCTCCCATTCCTTCTAATTCTCCCTCTGGGGCCAAGCAGAACAAGTCTAATGACCACTTCTTCAGCAGTATGTAGGGCAGTGAGGTGGATAGAAAACCTGAATTGAAATCTGGCCTCAGAAGCTCACTAGCCATGTGACTTTGGACAAGTCACAATATCTCTTTTTGTCTCATTTTTCTCATCTATAGAATAGGGATTATAATAGCACCTACCTCCCAGAATTATTGTGAGGACAAAATTATTGTAAAGTGCAAAGCACAGTACCTGGGACACACGTTCAACCCTTTTTAAATCATGTCTGATTCTTCATGACCCCATTTGGAGTTTTCTTGGCAGAGATACTGGAGCGGCTTGCCATTTCCTTCTCTAGCTAATATTACAGATGAGGAAACCGAGGCAAACAGGGTTCAGTGACTTGCCCAGGGATACATAGCTAGAGTCTGAGGCCAGATTTGAACTCAGGAAGATGAGTCTTCCTGACTGCAGACTGAGTGCTCTATCCATTGTATCACCTAGCTATGACATACATAGTAAAGCACTATATAAATGTTTGTTGTTGTGCTGTTGCTTTATCCAAGCCTTGCTGCCTCTACTCTGGCCTTCTCATCTTCCCCTCAGAACTGGATTCCTGTTCCTGGCCTCTGATTGGTGAGTTTTCACTTTATCTTGGCCACTAAACCAACCATCTCATGATATTTAGGACCCCCTTCTCCTTCCTCTCCCTCAAATTTCCAATTTTTGCTCCCCTGTAAGTGTTTTTTCTGGTTTTTATATCTCCATGACTTAGTAGCTTCATTCATAGTAAACTATAGGTGTTTTTGTTATGCATTACTTCCAGCCAAGGGTGAAGTAAAGGTAACTCTATCTGCTTGGGAGAGTTGGTTGTTAAATATTCTGTGTAAGCATTTGTGCCTCAAAAATCAGCAAATGTGATGAATCAAGGTTTGATTTATCATTTTGTTGATTATCTAGATTTAAGAAAGTAATATTTAAAGTGTTAAGAATGCAAATTGGACTTAAAATATGTCTTTCTTATGTACTTTTTTTTTCCCTTGGAGAGCCAGTTGTTAATCATTTACTAGAACATCCTTGATTCCACCTGAAAAGACTTTCAAATATCTGATGACATCTATGATGTTACTCCTAGATCTTCTCTCCTCAATGCTAAACAATCTCAGTTCCTTGAAGTGGTCTTTGTAAGTTATAGTGCGGTGAACTCCCTGTTGTCAATGGAATCATTTAACCTCCCTTGGTCTCAATTTCCTCAGTGTAAAAGGAGGAGCTTGGCCTACAAAACCTCAAAGATTCCTTTCAGTTCTAGATCTAGGGTCTAACAACTTTAAAAGCTGTGAATTATAAACCCGCATAGCTAAGAAAATAATAATTATCCCTTGACTGAAAAGGCCAATTTAGGGGTGGCTAGGTGGCGCAGTGAGTAGAGCATCGGCCCTGTAGTCAGAAGGACCTGAGTCTGGATCTGGCCTCAGACACTTAATGCACACACAAACAAAAACCTAGCCGTGTGACCTTGGGCAAGTCACTTAACCCCAATTGCCCTCCAAAAAAAAAAAAAAGGCCAATTTAATATTGACTCCATGGTTCAATAGAAAGAGAACTTAACCAGGAGTTGGAGACTAGATTAGACTCTTCAATCTTTTACTAATTTTTTTTTTTTGGAGGGCAATTGGGGTTAAGTAACTTGCCCAAGGTCACACGGCTAGGTTTTTGTTTGTGTGCGTTAAGTGTCTGAGGCCGGATCTGAACTCAGGTCCTTTTGACTCCAGGGCTGATGCTCTACTCACTGTGCCACCTAGCCGCCCCCTGTGACCCCAGGCAAGTTACAAAACGTCTCAGTACTTAATTTTCCTCATTTTTTCATTAAGGTTATTATGAAAATTTTAAGAACGAATAGCAGAGGCCATGAAGTGTTTTGGAAAGCACAGAGTGCAAAAATATGGATAGAGGATGGTGGTAGTGTTTCTGGTACTGTTGTTTTTTAGAATTATGAATATCTTAAACTTGTGTGGAAGAACTGAAGCACTGGGCATTTTCACTTTCAGCTGAGCAGAAACTAATGCAAGGGATTTTTCACAGTTGAAATGCCACTTCCTCCCCCAGGCTCTCCTTCAAGACTATCAACATGAAAAGTAAATGTTGTAGACCACCCAGCAAATATAGCCAGATCTGAGATTAGTGCAAATGATGAATTGATGCATTCTCTGAAATCATCACATTATTTGAATTCATACTGCACGTGTTAATTGAACTGGAAGCAATTACCATGTTTTACAGAATTAATACTTGAAATAGGATGAATTCAAATACATGGGACAACTTCAGAGGATTCCTTACTGGCATTAATCAGGCCCTAGCTAAAATCTTTTGTCTTTTTCTTTAATGTCAAGAAAATTCTGCTTTAATTTGAGAGATAATTATCTATAACCATGGATAATCCACAATTTTTAAAATTTAGTTTGGGAATGTTATCGTTTGGGGCAGCAGAATTATTACTCCCTAATTTTGTCTTGCTTGAGCACAGAAGTTATCTTATCTTTACACATACAACACTTTTTGAAGATTTTTCAAAACTTCATCTGTTGTATCATTTTACCATCATGACAAGCCTATGAAATAAGTAGCACACACATTATTAGCTCCATTTTATAGGTAAGAGAAAGAATGCATAGAGAAGATTAGGTGATTGTTGAAAGCCAAATAGCCAGAATCCAGACCTCATCCTAGCCTAGGAAAAAGATTGGAATTTAACTTTGCTGTAAATAACCTTCAGAGGGTATCATTCAAATTGATGTTTCGTTTTGGTTTTTTTTTTTTTTGTTTGTTTTTAATTCTAGGGGCAGCTAGATGGTGCAGTGGAGTCAGGAAGACTTATCTTGAGTTCAAATCTGGCCTCACATGTTTACTAGCTATGTAACCCTGGACATGTCACTTAACCCTGTTTACCTGAGTTTACTTATCTGTAAAATGAGCTGGAGAAGGAAATGACAAACCACTCCAGTATCTTTGCCAAGAAAACCCCCAAAGAGGGTCTCAAAAGATCAGCAATTACTGAAAAATTACTAAAAACAAAATAACAAGAATTAAGGGCACAATAACTAGGTCTTGCCTCTGGGATAAAATACCAATTTTTCTGGTTGGCTTTACATAATCTGGCCCCAATTTACCTTTCCAAGCTTATTACACATGTCTCTCCTTGGTGGACCCTGTGTCCCAGAAAAACTGACCAACTTGCTATTTCTCAGGCAAAGCACTCCATCCTCTCTCTCTGACTACACATATGCCTCGAATTTACTCCTTCCTCATCTCTACCTCATAGAATCCAAACTTTCCTTTGACTGTTATCTCCAAGAAGAGGTCATTGCTGATCCCCCCAGTTACTGGTATTCTCCAAATTACTTTGGATTTATCTTTTATATACTTCATATCCATTTCTATGGTATGTGTATATAACATTTCCTCCATAATATACTCCTTAAGGACAGGACTTTTTGAATTTTATCATTGTATCCCCATTCTTTGGCGTAATATCCAGTATATAATGTACACCTAAATACAGGTTAACTGATTAATCAATCAATTCTCACAGTGTTTTTATTTCTTCTGTTAATGGGAGCTTTGGCTAGGCATCTCAGCTACTTATAAACCCCTGGTTCTCAGGCACTAGCTGTGTTGGAGATATCACACATGGCCAGTGTGCCTGTGTGTGTATGTGTGTGTTATTCCTACACATAAGAGAAAAAGTCTTGAAAGATGGAACAGTGATGCAATTATGAGAAAATACACTTTGGGCATTTGAACTTCATGCTTACTGAGTTCAGATCATTTAAGATGTTTTACCTGCAATTATAATGACTAAACCACTTAAAAAAATTATCACAAGGTTTAAACACACACACACACACACACACACACACACACACACACACATACACACAAATGATTGCTATAGGAATTGGCCTCTTAAGAAGATCCCTCAATGAACTAGCAGAATGGTTTTTCCTTTTCCCCTTCTCATTCCCCGCTGCTTCTAGATAAAATCATAATAACAGCAGACATATACGAAGGACTTCATGCCTTGTTTAACACTTTACTTGCATCATTTCATTTGAGCCTTACGGCAACCTTCTGAGTTAAGTGTTCCAGATATATTTCTGTCTTCATCTTATAAATGAGGAGACTGGAGGCTGACTTATCTCAGATCACACAATAGAGAACTTGAGGAGAAACTCCAGTATAGACCTTCCAGATTCTAAGACCCACATTCTCTTTACCTTATGACCTTTCTGCCTCCAAAGGCTACAGTGGACATTTTTCTTTTGGAGGGGGAAAGGCAGGGCAATTGGGTTAAGTGACTTGCTCAAGGTCACGCAGCAGATTTGAACTCAAGTCTTCCTGACTCCAGGGCCAGTGCTCTATTCACTGTGCCACATAGTCCCTGCAAGTGGACATTTTTAAGGAGCTTTTTGAGGGATTATTATTAAATTGTTAAGTAAAAATAAATTGTGTCTTTTCTTTCATCTCAGAGATTATATTTGTGGTTTCCATATCAAAGAACAGTTCTCAAATCTATCCATTGAATATATATTTCATAAATGGCTTCTATGTAGACAGTGCCATGCTAGTTGCTTTGGAGTGGAGAACACAGTGAGGCATAAGACATGGGCATGTTCTACAAGATAATATATAGGCCAGAAGGTTTCAAAGTGTAATCCAAGAGCCTGGGAGGATTCTCAAGAAACCTGGGGACCCATAAGGTCAAAACTATTTTTATAATAATACTTAGATATTTCAGTTTCTAATATGATAAATATTGATAGGTATAACCCTCATAAACCTAAGATCTTTAGTGAGAGTAAAGGTCATCAATAACTTAAGAATATAAAGAGATCCTGAGACCAGAAAGTGTGAAAACTGCTGATGTTGGTTAAATTGATTATCAGTGACCCCAAAACAAATATTCAAAAAGTTACTGAAAACTCCTAATAATCAGACAAAGAAGAATGCCATTTTAGGCTAGTTTCTTCCCTCAGGGTGGCCCTTGTTGAAGTCTACGCTTCTCCAGTGCACTGGGAGTGGAATTCTCTGTGATTAGCAGTTAATAAAATAGGAATACGAGGCCAGTAACACTGATGAGGACAAGAAGCTGTAGATTAAGGTAACTCCACTAATGGCCTCTGGCCCATTACTCACCCAAGTAAAGTAATCATTCTTTCCAGTTAAGTAGGAAGGAATTGCAATTTCAGTAATTTAGTCTTTTTTTCCCTACTTGTAGACGCTAGAGCAAAGACTCTAGAGGCATTTAAGTCTCTACCACATGTTTATAAGGATTGGTTTAAATAAGAGTGCCATATGTAATGAATTTATCCTTCCATTTTGAAGACAATCATAAGATCACAGATTTAGAGCTGGAAAGTATCCTTAAGCCACCAAATCTATCTTTCTCGTTTTACAGTGACAAGGAAATTGGTTTCATTGACTAAGAGGGATGAAGAAACTGAAGTACAGAGTGGCTATGGCTTACCCAGGTTCACATGTTTAGTAGGGTTTTGAACTCAGGTCTTCCTTATTCAAATTCCAGTACTTTATACACTATAACATGCAATCCTCCACTAAGGTCCAATTTTGATGTGTCATCATGACATAGAAGTGATCCTGTGCTGCCAAACATTTATCCAGTCTGACTTCAGTTCAACAAGCATTTTGTGTAACTCCTACTGAGGGGATTGTGGGAAGATGGCAGAATAAGGCAGGAAACTACTACCTGACTCCCCTAAATTCCCTCACAAATAACTTACAGCTACTCAAAGTAAATTTTAGAGTGGGAGATATAATTAAAAACTGGAATAAAGAAGTCACCCAGCCTAATACAACTTGGGAGGACTTAGAAAATATATGATATCCTGAAGTGGTGTTCTAGTCTGAATGAAGTGCAGAAACCTCCAGGCAGATACCTCCATGTGAAAAAACAGCAAACCCTGTGGTAAACTAGGGGGCAGCAGCCTCAGCTTCAGGACTTTTGCCTCATGGACAGTGTGCAGGTTGGGTGGCTTGTCAATAAAATATTGTGGGTGCCCTCCTCTGGTGCTGGATGTGGGTCCCTGGCATGTTAACCAGGTGGGGTTCCAGGCTGTGGCTGTAGGTGAAGAGGAGCAAGCAGATGCTTGTGAGTGTGGTAGCAGAGAGGTAAGAACCTGCTGATTGTAGTTAGTGGCAGGAGAGCAGAGTTCTCTGACTTTGCTTCCAGGGCAGATGGGCAAACTGACACTTGAAGTCATCTAAGGGATAGGGAGCAAGAACATTTGTGGTGGCAGCAGTTCTGGGGGTCCCTTTCAAAGTTCAGGGGTGGAGAAGAATAGGTGAGGTCACTTATAGACCAAGGCATGGACCAGAGAGGTAGTGACCACACCTGGTCTTGGATTACAGAACATTAGAAAAATCAAGAGGTCAAAGGCTCAGAAAACAACAGTGGATAGAGCTCAGAAAACAAAAGCATGAAAAATCTGAAGCTTGAGATATCCCTCACACCCCAAAGCAGATTCTGACCCTAACATGAAGCTAACAATCAAGAAATAAGCCATTAAAATGAGTAAAGGACAGATAAAGAACCTGACCCATAGATAGCTACTATGGTGATAAGGACGATCAGGGTTCAAACTTAAGAAAAAGACAAAATAGCTTCTTGTAAAACTTTAAACAAATATTTAAAAGGGTTGCAAGCCCCAAAAAGTTCTTAGAAGAACTTTAAAAAAGGATTTAAAAATCAAATAATAAATATTAAGGAAAAATTAGGAAAGAAAATATGAGTAATTCAAGAAAAGCAAGAAAATTTTGAAAAAAAAGTCAGCCAATTGGAAAAAGGAATCCAAAACCTTACCAAAGAAAATATCTTATTAAAAATTAGAATTGAATAAAAGGAAGCTAATGACTTCATAAGATATAAATTAAAAAATAAAACAAAATCAAAAGAATGAAAATATAAATGAGAATGTGAAATGTATATATTATTAGAAAAACAATTGACTGGAAAACATATCAAAGATATAATTTAAGAATTGTTAAAATACCTGAAAAATTATGATCAGAAGAAGACTCTAGACACTATACTTCAAAGAATTATTAAAGAAAATTACTCTGAAGTTCTAGAAGTAGAGGGCAAAACAGAAATTGAAAAAAAAAATCCACCAATCACTATCTGAAAGACATTCTAGAATGAAAACTCACAGGAGCATTATTGCTAAGTTTCAAAGCTCCTGGGTCAAGGAGAAAATATTACAAGCAACTAGAAAGAAGCAATTTAAATAGTTTGGAGCTACAGTCAGAATAACACAAGATTTAGTAGCTTCTATATTAAAAGACCAAACAAAGGGTGTGGAATATAATATTTATAAGAGCAAAAGACCTAGGTTTGCAAATAGAAATAACCTATCTAGAAAAACTGAATGTAATCCTGCAAGGTGAAAAAATTAACAAACTAAAGGACTTTCAGGTATTCTTGAGGAAAATACCAGAATTAAATAGAAAATGTAACTAAGAATTAGGAAAAACATAAGAAGATAAATATGAAAGACTAATTATAAGGGACTTAATAGGCTAAATTGTTTACTTTTTTTTTTTTAAAGCAATTAGGGTTAAGTAACTTGCTCAAAGTTACACGGCCAGTTATTTTAGTGTGGGTGTTAAGTATCTGAGGCTGGAACTGATCCCAAGTCCTCCTGACTCTGGGGCCAGTGCTCTTACACACTGCACCACCTAGCCACCCCCTTGTTTACTTCTTACATAGGAAAATTATATTTGTAACTTTTAAGAATATTATCATTACTATGGTAGTTTGAAAAATAATATGTAGATAGAAAGCTTGGGGTTGATTATGATGGAATGATTCTAAAAAAATAAAATTGAGTAGGGAAAAATAAAATGGAGCAAATTATCTTATACAAAAGGGGTGTGAATGGAAGAACTGTTCCAGTAGAGAGTGGGTAGTGTGAGAATCTTACTCTCATTAGAACTGGGTTAGAGAGGGAATAACATACACGTTTAGTGAGTATAAAAGTCTTAACTTACAGTGAAATAGGAAGGCAAAGGAATAGAATAAGGGAGTTACTCTTAGAAGGGTGTGTGGATTCAGAAATAGGAGGATAGGGGGCGGCTAGGTGGCGCAGTGAATAGAGCGCCGGCCCTGGAATCAGAAGGACCTGAGTTCGGAGCCGGCCTCCGACACTTAATCCGCACAAACAAAAACCTAGCCGTGTAACCTTGGGCAAGTTACTTAACCCCAATTGCCCTAAAGGGGCGGCTAGGTGGCACAGTGAGTAAGAGCACCGGCCTCGGAGTTTGGATGACCCGAGATCAGATCCGGCCTCAGAAAATGAGCACCCACGCATAAATGAAATGACTAGCCGTGTAACCTTGAGCAAGTTACTTAACCCCAATTGCTTTAAAAAAAAAAAAAAGAAATAGGAGGATAAGGGAATAGGACAAAAGGGGGCTTTTTAGAAAGGTGTACAGATTTAGGAGGCAATGGTCCAAAGTAAATTATATTTCTGAGGAAAGATAGGGAGGAGAGAAAGAGAGAGAGAGAGAGAGAGAGAGAGAGAGAGAGAGAGAGAGAGAGAGAGAGGATAAACAGTGAGGAAAAGTGGGATGGAGGGAAATACATGACTAGCAATTATAACTTTGAATGTGAATGGGATGAACTCACCCATAAAACAGAAACAGATAGTAGAATACATAAAAAAACAAGAATCTGACAATATGTTGGTTATAAGAAACGTGTTTAAAAAAATGAGAAACAGAGTGAAAACAAAAGGCTGGAGTAAAATTCTTTATGCTTTAGCTGATGTTAAAAAAAAAAAGCAGGGGTAGCAATCATGATCTCAGACAAAGTTAAAGCTAAAATAGATTTAATTAAAAGAGATAATCAGGAAAACTACATTATGTTAAAAGGCACCATAGATAATGAAGTAATATCACTAATAAACCTATATGTGCCCTATAGCATTCAATTTTTTTAAAGGAAAAGATGAATAAATTACAGGTGCAAATAGACAGCAAAACTACCATACCAGAGGATTTCAACCCTCCTCTCTCAGGACTAGATAAATCTAAGCAAAAATAAAAATAAAAAAGAAGTCAAGGAGACTAATAAAATCTTAGATAAAGGAGATATGATAGAAATCTGGCAAGAACTGAATGGAAATAGAAAGCATATACATTTTTCTCAGTGGCAGATGGCACCTTTACAAAATTAACCATATATTATCCATAAGAACTTTATAGATAAATGCAGAAAAGCAGAAATATTAAATGAATAATTTCCAGAGCATAAGAAGATAAAATTGTATTTAATAAAGGACCATGGATGAATTAAAAAAAAACAAGTCATAGAAACAATAAATAATTTTATTGAAGTGAATGATAGTGGAACAACATAACAAAACTTATGGCATGCAGCAAAAGCAGTAATCAGAGGAAAATTTATATCTGTAAATGCCTATGTCAATAAAATAAAGACTAGATCGATAAATTAGACATGCAATTAAAGAATCTAGAAAAAGAACAAATTTAAAAATCCTTCAATCCTGAAAATTAAAGATGATATTAATAAGATTGAATATAAAAACACCATTGGAATAATAAATAAAGCTAGGGGTTGGTTTTATGGAAAAAACCCCAATAAAGTGAGTACATTTTTTTTTGTTTCGTTTTGTTTTTTGGAGGGCAATTGGGGTTAAGTAACTTGCCCAAGGTCACATGGCTAGGTTTTTGTTTGTGTGTGCCTTAAGTGTCTGAGGCCAGATCCAACTCAGGTCCTTCTGACTCCAGGGCCAACACAACGCTCTACTCACTGTGCCACCTAGCTGCCCCATGAATACATTGTTAATATGATTTTTTTTTAAAAAGAGAAGAAAACCAAATCGCTAATATAAAAAAGAAAAGGGAGAATATACCACAAATGAAGACAAAATTAAAGCAATTGTTAAGAGTTGTTTTGCCCAACTATATGCCAATAAATTTAACAATCTAAGTGGGATGGAAAATAGTTACAAAAATAGAAACTGCCCAGATTAACAAATGAGGAACTAGAATATTTAAACAATCCTATTTTAGAAAAAAAAATTGAACAGATTGTAAATGAGTTTTCTAAGTAAAAACCATCAGGACCAGATGGATTAACAAATGAATTCTACCAAACATTTAAATATCAACTAATCCCAACATAAATAAATTATTTGGAATAATAGACAAGGAAAGAGTCCTACCAAATTCCTTTTATGTAACAAATATGATGTTGATACCTAAACTAGGAAAAGCAAAAACAAAGAAAATCAAAGACCAATTTCATTAATGAGTATTGATGCAAAAAATAATCATAAATAAAATACTAACTAAAAGACACAACAATAGATCATAAACATTATGACCAAGGGGGATTTAAACCAGGAATTCAGGATTGGTTCAATATAAGAAAAAATACTCTAAAATTGATCATATCACTAATGAAAGTAACAAAAATCACACGTTATATTAATAAGTTCAGGGGAAAAAAAGCATTTGACAAAATGCTACTCTTGTTCCTTTTAAGAACATTTGAAAGCACGGGTATAAATGGATTTTTCTTTAAAATGATAAAACACCACTACCATCAGCAAGCATTTTCTATAGCAGAAATAAGCTAGAAGCCTTCCCAATAAAATCAGGAGTCAAGCAAAGATGCCAATTTTCAATATTGTACTAAAAATGCTATCAATTGAAATAAGATAGGGGGAAAAACTGAGGGAATAAGAATGAGTAATGAGGTGATAAAACTGTCTCTTTCTGCAGGTAAAATTATAACATACTTGGAAAATTCTAGAGATTCAACTTAAAAGCTAGTTGAAACCATTAATTTTAGCAAAGTAGCATGCTTTAAAATTAACCCACTTATATCATCAAGCATTTCTATATATCCCCAATAAAGCCTTGCAAGAAAAGATAGTAAGAGATTGTTCATTTAAAATAACCATACACAACATAAGCTACTTGAGAGTATGCCTGCAAAGACAAATCCAGGAACTATATTAAAATAATTATAAAACACTTTTTATACAAATGAAGTCAGATTTAAGTAACTGGAGAAATATTATTTGTTCATGGGTAGGCTGAGCCAATATAAAAATGACAATTCTACCTAATCTACTTATTCAATATCATCCTAATTAAACTATCAAAAGTTATTTTATTTATTCATTTATTTTTAGTTTTCAACATTCATTTCCACAAGATTTTGAGTTACAAATTTTCTACCCATCTTTCCTCTACCCCCATCCCAAGATATTGAGCCTACTGAATACTCCTTCCCCCAATCTGCTGTCTCTTATATCCTCTTCCCATACTCCCCCTAACTTTCTAGTAGGGCAAGGTGAATTTCTATACCTCAGTATCTGTATATCTTATTTCTTAGTTCCATGTAAAAAACAATTTTTCAACATTTGTTTTTAAAACTTTTATTTCCAGATCTTTCTATTCTTCCCTCTTCACCCACCCCCACTGGGAAGATAAGCAATTCAATACAGGTTGCACAAGTATAGTTATGCAAAGCATTTCCATAGTAGTCATATTGTGAAAGACTAACTATATTTCCCTCCATCTTATCCCACTCCCCTGTTATTCTATTTTCTACTTTGACTCTGTCCCTTTTCAAAAATGTGTGGTTCTAATTACCTTCTCCCCCAGTCTGCCCTCCCTTCTATCATTTGCCCTCGTATCCCCTTTCCCCCCTACTTTCCTGTAGGGTAAGATACCCAATTGAGTGTGTATGTTATTCCCTCCTTAAGCCAAATTCAAAGAGAATCAGGTTATCCCATTCCCTTTCACCTTCCTGCTCTTCCCCTCCATTGTAACAGTTTTCTCTTGCCTCTTTTATATGAGACAATTTACCCTAATCTATCTCTCCCCTTCTCCTTCTCCCAATATTTTCCTCTCTCACCTCTTAATTTTATTTTTTAAATATCATTCCTTCATATTCAACTGATCCTGTGCCCTCTGTCTATGTATACATGTACACACACATACACACATTCACATATATATTTATACACACATACACCCTCCTATAGATACATGTATATACATACATACATACATACATACATATATATATATTCCCTTCAACTATCCTCATACTGAGGAAAGTCTCATGAGTTACAATTACCATTTTTCCATGCAGGAATGTAAATAGTTCAACTTTAATAAGTTCCTTATGATTTCTTTTTCCTGTTTATCTTCTCATGCTTATCTTGCTTCTTGTATTTGAAAGTCAAATTTTCTCTTCAGTTGTTTGTTTGTTTGTTTGTTTGTTTTTTAATCAGGAATGATTGAAAGTCTTCTATTTCACTGAATGACCATATTTTACCCTGAAGCATTATATTCAATTTTGCTGGGTAGGTGAATCTTGGTTTTAATCCTAGCTCTTTAGACCTCCAGAATACCATATTCCAATCCCTTCAATCCCTTAGTATAGAAGCTGCTAGATCCTGTGTTATCCTGATTGTGTTTCCACAATATTCTAATTGTTTCCTCTGGAGTGTTTGCAGTATTTTCTCCTTGACCTGGGAACTCTGGAGTTTGGCTATAATATTCCTAGGAGTTTTCTTTTGGGGATCTTTTTCAAGAGGCAATTGGTGAATTCTTTCCATTTCTGTCTTGCCCTCTGGTTCTAGAATATCAGGGCAATTTTCCTTGAGAATTTCTTGAAGGATGATTTCTAAGCTCTTTTTTGATCATGGCTTTTAGGTAGTCCAATAAATTTTAAATTATCTCTCCTGGATCTGTTTTCCAGGTCAGTGGTTTTTCCAATGAGATATTTCACATTGCCTTCTATTTTTTCATTTGTTTGGATCTGTTTTATACTATCTTGATTTCTCATAAAGTCATTAGTTTTCATTTGCTCCAATCTAATTCTGAAGGAATGATTTTCTTCAGTGAGTTTTTGAGATTCCTTTTCTATCTGGCAAAGTTGGGGTTGTTTAAGGCATTTTTTTTCTCCTCATTGGCTTTTTGAGCCTCTTTTGCCATTTGAGTTAGTCTATTTTTAAGGTGTTATTTTCTTCAGTCAGGTTGTTGATTTGCTTTTCATGATTTTCTTGCATCATTCTCATTTTTCTTCCCAATTTTTCCTCCACTTCTCTTACTTGATTTTCAAAATCCTTCTTGAGCTCCTCCATGGCCTATAACCAATTCATGTTTCTTGGAAGCTTTTCATACAGGAATTTTGACTTTGTTGTCTTCTTCTAGTTCCATGTTTTGATCCTTTCTGTCCTCCCCCAAAAGATTTTATGCTCTGATTGCTCTTCCTCTGTTTGCTCATATTGCCAGCCAATTACTTGACTTCTAAGTTCTTTGCCACAGTGGAACTCTGCTTCCAGAGTGGAGAGAGCTGTGTCCTAAATTGCTGGCGTTCTCACAAATGTTGTTAGAGTTCTTGTCAGAGCAATGAAGAAGGCACCCTCTCTACAGCTACCACAAGCTCTGGCACACTGGCATTCCTCACCCCAGAACCACCACCCAAGACTGCGACCCAGATCCAAGCAGGACAAAGCAAGAGCAATTACCCTCTGAATGGTCTCTTGGTCCCCCTACAATCTGTAGTTCAGGAGCTCCAGAGGCAGCCACATGGCAGCAGCTGCAGCCTCTGTGCTTTCACTACTTCTCACCCTGGGGGCAGGGACTGGGCCACACTCTTCTCTCATCCTGCATCAACAGTGTTCCCTACTGACCTTTTACTTTCTCTTTGGCATTTATGAGTTGAGAAGTCTGGAAACTACAACAGCTGTGGATGATTCATTCTCCTGAAGTCTGCTCCAGCCTGTCTGTGCCACTAATTGGGGCTGCCCCAGGTCTGGGCCTGTGTGGCTCATGTGGGACTGCCGTCAATTCCCAGACCAATTAGATAGTCCCTTTCTATTGGCCTTCCAGGCTGCCTTCAGTGGGAGATTTGTTTCTCTCTGTCATTTTGTGGGTTCTGTAGTTCTAAAATTTGCTTAGAGTCATATTTTGGAGGTGTTGGAGGTGGTTGGTGTGGGAGCTTAAGTAAATTCCTACTTTTACTCCACCATCTTGACTCCACTGCCCCAAAAATTGTTTTATTGAACTAGATAGAAATAATAACAACATTTGTTTGGAAGAACAAAAGGTCAAGAATATCAAAGAAATTAATGAAAAAAAATTGTAAGGGAAGGTCTAGCAGTACCAGATTTTTTTTTCTTTTTAAAGGAATTGGGGTTAAGTAACTTGCCCAAGGTTACACAGCCAGTTTTTTTATGTGGGTGTTAAGTATCTGAGGCTGGAACCTCCTAACTCCAGGGCCAGCGCTCTTACTCAATGATTTTACTTACCAGATTTTAAACTGTGTTGTAAGGCAATAATTATCAAGACTATCTGGTACTGGCTAAGAAATAGAAGGGTGGATCAATGGAATAGAATAGATATACAATTTAGCAGTAAATGAGACAGTAATATACTGTTGGTGAAACTATAAATTGATTCAACAATTTTGGAGAGCAATCTGGAATTATGCCTAAAGAGTTATAACACTGTATACTCTTGACCTAACAATGCACTATTAAGTCTGTTTCCCAAGATGATCAGGGAAAAAGGAAAAGATTCTATATATTCTGAAATATTTATAGTAGCTCCCTTTGTGGTGGCAAAGAACTGGAAATTGAGGGGATACTTATCAATTGGGGAATGGCTTCATAAATTATAGTATATGATTGTGATGGAATACTGCTGTACTGTAAGAAACGATGAGCAGGTTGATTTTAGGAAAACATAGAAAATCTTGCATGAAATAATGAGTGAAATGAGCAGAACCAAAAGAACATCGTATGTGCTAACAGCAATATGGTTCAAAAAATAACTGTGAATGACTAAGCTATTCTGAGTTACATGAATATGCAAATCATCTAAAAGGCCCTATGAGGGAAGATGCTATCCACCTACAGAGAAAGAATTAATATATGGGACTGTGTGTTGTAGAGTTCCACAGAGGTATCTGTGTCAAATGTTGGCCTTCTCTAGTGCAGGTTTGGGAGGGAGAAAAACAGCTTGAACAGCTTGGAATTCAAATGTAACAAAAATAAAATAAAAAACTCCTGCTATATGTCAGGCATGGTGCCAAGCATTGGTAATACAAAGATAAAAATGAAAGCAGACCCCCTTTAAAGGAACTTACAGTCTTTTGGTGAGGAATGACAAATATATAGTTTTAAAAAAATAAAACATATAGACAAAGCAAGTACAAAATAATTTGGAGCTTAGAGAATTCTAACAATGCGTGTGTGTGTGTGTGTGTGTGTGTGTGTGTGTGTGTGTGAGGGAGACAACAGAAAGGATTTCTTTAAGAGATAGTACTTGAGTTGAACTTTGAGTGGGACTAGGGACTCTAAGAGGTAGAAATGATAAAGGACAGTATTCTAAGAATAGAGGACACTGATCAAGAGTGCTATATGTAGAGTCCAAGGTCTTGAGTTTTGCTCTAACTCTCTTCACTAACATGTGCCCTTGAGATAGTCACTCAATATTTGAGAAAGTTGGGCTGGATGAACTTTGAACCCCTTTCCAGCTCTATTCCTAAGATTCTTTGCACTGTATACAAAGGTACTCAACACCAATGAAATCATAGATTTTGTGAATATCAAGACAAAGTGAAAACAAAGGTGATTGACTTTGTAGTGGAAAGTGAATAATTTTAAGTGTTACTCCTTGACAATGATGATGATTCACAGCATCTTCAGCAATGTCTTTATTCTTTAATTTCTAAGCCATATGCTTGCTTTGTCTCACCAACTAGGCCTTAAGTTATCTTCAAGAGGAAGAACTAAATATCCTACTTTATTTCAACAAGCATTTATTAACTGTTGATTACATAGGATGTATTGTGCTAGGCACTGGGGAGACATAGATAATGTTAGTTTATATTTTTATAAGTTCACATGCTTTTTACATGCATTTCTCACTGGAATTAGTATTCCATTTTACAGATGAAAAGATTGAGTTTAAGTAATCTTAAGGTCAAACAACTTGGTTGGGTCAGGATTGGAATTAAAAGGTATTTTGATTCCAAATCCAGAGTTCTTTCAATTAAACTATGTTGAAGCAAACTATAACCACTTCCCTCAAGAAGTTTACAGTCTAATAGGGAGAGTGAGACATAAATAGCTAAATCTGGTACCTTTTAAAACATATCAAGCACATAGAATTCTAAACAAGGTAGTATGAGAGATTTAAGAAGTAGGATGTTTTATAGATGGAGAAGTCAGGGGACACTATGTAGAAGACTGATATTTAAAGTAAGTTTTGAAGTAAGGGAGGGATTTCAACAGACAGAGATCAGGGAAGTATGAGTAGGAAGTGGTATACATAAGCACATGAAGGGAAAATTTGAATGTTGAGATCAGAGAATGAATAAAGTATTTATTAAACACTTACTATGAAAACACCGGGTTAAGGACTGGAGATATTAATAAAAATCCCTGCTTTCAAGGAGTTTGCATTCTAAAGAGAAAGGCAACAGGATATGGAAGTCACAGAATGTGTAAGGAGGGCAACAAGATAAAATGATATAGAAAAATAAGTTGGAGTATGATTATAGAAGGCATTGAATGGCAGACTAGGGAATTTGCATTTCAAATGATAATAAATGTGGAGTAACTTAAGGTTTTTGAAAAAGTAAGTGATCTAATCAAAACTGCATTAGGAAGATGACTTGGACAGTTGTGTAAAGGCTAAATTACAGAGGGGAGAGACTGAAGGCAGAGACACAATTCAGAAGACTGTGATGATAGTTCAAATGAAAGTTATGAAGACGTAAATTATAATGGCAAAAGTGGACAGTGACAGTTGTGGAAGATATGATAGGGTAGAAACTAAAGGATCAGGTAACTGATTCAACGTAACTGGTTCAATGGAGAGTAAAGAAGAGGAAAAAGTCAAAGATGAAAGCAACATTTGAAACATTGGAGACTGGGAAGATGGCAGTCGCATCAACAGAAATAGAGAACATAGAAGGCAAGGCAGATGTTGGAGGGCAGATAATGATTTTAGCTTGGGACTTGTTAAGTTTGAGGTGTTTAAGTCATCTCACCTAAGTGGCCGTGTCCAGAAGGTCAGTTAATGGTGAGTCTGGAGCTCAGGAAGAGGTCAGGACTGGATGCCTATATTTGGGATCTACATAATTAATTACTGAAGATTGACAAGGGAAAGAGGATAGAAAAGGGCTACAGACCAGGACCAGAACATCAGAGGAGGTGTATATAGGTCAAAATGGAAGCAGAGCTGGCAGAGGAGTCAGAAATGGTCTGAGAGGCAGGTTAAAAGATTACTAAAGGAAAAAAGTATAAAGGAATAAAAGAAGAGGACTTCAGACTAGGCTTTAAGGGAGATCCACATCTATGGGGAAGGGAAGGGAGATGGAAAAGAGGACAGAAGTAGTCACTGAAGTAGGAAGAAAACTGGGAAAGTGCAATTGTCACAGAATTCAAGGGAGTCAAGAATTATCCAAAAAAGGAGGAAATAGTTAACAACGTGAAATACTTTAGAGAGGACAAGGAGAATAGAGATTGAAAAAAGTTCATAGACTTTTGTGATAAGGTAGCCATTATGCATAAAAAGATATGTAAGATCACAAAGAAATAATGAAAACAAAAATTTAAAAACTGAATCACATAAACTTACAATACATTTCCAGAAATAAAGTAAGTGGAGTTAGGGGAAATGATAATGGATTAGAAAAATCTTTGCTTTAAATATCTCTGATAAAAGTCTGACATAAAATTTATAGGGAATTGATATATAACTAAAAAGTTTAACAACCACTCCCCAGTAGAGATATGATGAAAGGTTACAAACTACAATGTGCATAATCAATAACCATCTAAAAATGTTCAAAGTCACTGGTAATCAAAGAAATGTGAAATAAAACAACCCCCAAACACCTAACACCCAACAAGTTAATGAAGACAAGAAAATTCATTGTTGAAGGGGTTATGGGAAGACAGGCAAGCTAATTCACTGCTTGATAGAGCTGTGAATTGGTTCAACAGCTCTGGAAAACAATTTGTAAATATGCAAGAAAATTTAATGAAGTATTGATAACCTTTGATCCAAAAATTCTGTTACAGGGACTATATGTCCAATGGAATTATTAAGAATGAGAAAAGACTCAGACATATTAAGCTATTCACAGCATTGTTATTCCTGATAAGAAAAGGTTGCAAACAAAATACATTTCCAGTAACTGGGGAATCACGTAGCAAATTGTGGTATGTGAATATAATGTGACATTATGATGTCGTAAGGAATGAGGAGGGGAGAGCTACGTAGAACAGTGGAGGGAGCACCAGGCCTGGAGTCAGAAAGACCTGAATTCAAATTCAGTCTCAGACACTTAAAAACTGTTCAAGTCACTTATCCCTGTTTTCCTCGGTTTCCTCCTCTGTAAAATGAGCTGCAGAAGAAAGTGGCAAACCACTCCAGTATCTTTGCCAAGAAAATTCCAAATGGGATCACATAGAGTTGAACACAACTGAACAGCAAGAGAGGAGAGAGTACACTGTGCCTCTTCTTCCACTGAAAGAAAGAGTGCCATGTCTAGATAGATAAATACTTGTTCATTGAATGAATGGAAAAACAAGAAAGAAGAATTCAGAAAAATAAGGGAAAACCCATTTGAAGTGATACAGAGGGAAGAAAGAAGAACCCAAAGAATTTTGTGTATACTGACTATAACAGTGTAAATCAAATTCACATTGAGAGGCAACAAAACTTGGCCCAACACTGTTCCTGAACTCTAGTCTTTTCTCCATATGCATTGGAGAAGCAAGCCAGTAGATAGAGTTCTGCAAAGGGAGAAAATGGACAATAGTCCTGCTTTCTAACCAATCCCAGAAGACTGCAGAAGTTAAAAGACAAAGGTCTAGGTGTGAGGGGGAGAGGGATGGGAAGGAGTCACTTGGCGACTTTTTAAGCCATTCTTAGCACTTTAATAACTTGCTCTTCAAGTTTAAATGACACAACCCTGAACAAACTGTTCTTCGAGGAATTTTCTTTGTAGGGCCTTTGAGTAATTATTAGGAAGAATTCTTTGTATCAAAACAAAATATCTCTGTAAAATTGATATGAACAATTGAGAGGCAGTGAAGAAGAGGGGATAGAAAACTAGACTTGAACCGAAGATCAAGCTACAGAATCCTCTAGGTCATTAGCTAAGGCTGAAAATTGCAGAGACAGTGCCATTCTGCATCTGGTGGATCTGAAAGTGCCCTATCCCAATGAAATCACAGATTATTACCTATAGAGATAATAAAAATTATTATTCTCAAAGAAGTTGTTAATGGCTTCCTAAAGAGTTGTTTTGATGGGGACAAATAATTTGGAAGCTGGGGCAGCTAGAAGGCACAAATACTGGGCCTGGAGTCAGGAAGACCTGATATTGAATCTGGTCTCAGATATTGATTAGCTGTGTGACCCTGGGAAAGTCAATTAGTGTCTACTTGCCTCAGTTTCCTCATCTGTAAGATGAACTGGAGAAGAAAATGGCAAACCATGTCAGTATCGTCGCCAAGAAAACTCCAAATAGGGTCACAAAAATTGAACACAATTGAACAATAACAGAAGAGTGTGCTGTGCCTTTTTTCCACTGAAGGGAAGAGGGTCATGCCTAGATAGATAATAATTACTTGTTTAATTAATGAATGGAAAAACAGGGAAAATAAGACCCAGATCTCCTATAGAATTCAGAACTGGGAGGGAGCTTAGATATTATCTAATTCAAAGCTTTTATTTTACAGTTGAGCTTGCTGAGTCTCAGAGATTGTAAATTACTTACTCAAGGTCACACAGGCAGAAAATGGCAGCCATATTCCAACCCAGGTCATCCACTTAAATTCATTCCATTGCTATTTCCATTATATTTCCCAATAGTCTCAGAACTAGAACTCAGATCTGCTGATGCCCCCAATTCAGTACTCTGTAGTATACAATTCTGCAGATAATAAAGGACCTCTTGTCAATACCCCTCCTCCAAAAATAAAATAGACTCACCACAGGAAAACTGGCAGGATAATTCATTGCTAGTGATACATATCAGAGCCTCAGCCAGACCTAGCTCTCCTGGTCTTTGTTTGTAGTGAGAGCCTGGAGCTTTTTGTTCCTGGTTGGGAACCATGGTGAAGAGTTTCCAAACAGAGTAAGCCTGCCTGGGGCTCCAGCTGCTGGGGAAAGTGGTGACTGAGTCCACCCAGCTTTGGAAACCTGGTGCTGAATGGTGAGTATGATTTTGCACATCTGGAAGAGTGGTTTAAAGGGTTCTAAAGATTTAAATGAGTGGCTCCTTCTCCTCCCCGCCCTACCCCATCCTTTGCTTTTTAATTTCTGCAGCCTTTTGGAATTGGTTAGAAAGCTGGATTAGGGCCCATTTTCTCCCTTTACACTAACTTAGAGTCAGAGAACTCTGTCCTACTGCTTTGCTTTTTTAACAAATGTGGGAAACAGGCTGGAGCTGGGGTGAAGGACAGTGACTGGTAATTGCCTTATTGGTAGAAATGACACTGATTTACATGGATTTGGTAGGCTGCCCACCTGGGCTGATCACAGAGTTGCTTTTAATTAACCCAAACAATGCAGTACAGTCTGCTGGTATATTTCTCTCCCCCTCTTCTATTTGCCTCTAGATTACTCTTTCTCTCTCCCTCTCGTTTTGTATCCTCTCCCATCATCCCTCCCTTCTTCTCTTCCCTTTTCTCCTTTCTTCTCTCTCTCCATTATTCCCTCCCCTCCTCTTCTCTTCCTTTCCCTCCTCCTTTCCCTCTTCCTCTCTTTTCTCTCTCTCTTCCCCCCTCCCTTCCTCCTTTATTTTTCTAGTCCTCTTCAGTCATGGCTGACTCTTTGTGACCCCACTTGGGATTTTCTTGACAAAGGTAAGGGAATAGTTTGTAATTTCCTTCTCTAGATCATTTTATAAATGAGGAAACTAAGGCAAACAGGGTTAAATATTTTGCTCAGGGTCACACAGCTAGGAAGTGTCTGAGACCAGATTTAAACTCTGGGAGCTGTCTTCCCTACTCCAAGGTTGGCACTCTTATCTCTGTACTCAGATCTTTCTGACTCTGGGCCAGGTGCTCTATTCATTGTACTACCTAGCTGCCCTCCACCATCACCATTACCATTATCATCACCACCACCATGATCATTATCACCATCACCATCATCATCATCATCGATCCACAGGTGATCCAGATCCTAAGATCATAGATTTATACTGGAAAAGACCTTACTGATCACAATCAGTGTACAGATTAGGAAAAAAACTGGCATTTAGCCACAGGTCCTTGGAATAGAAACCCTAAATTCTGTACCATAAAGGTATCTCTAATATTTTGGCTCTTTCTATTAGGGTATAAGTGATAGGAGGGAATCCAAGTTTCTTAATTTTGCAAGGCATTGGTCTTAAAATTGATCACTTTTATTCCATTATATTAGAAGCTCTCTTGCCATATTTAAGTGCAGATTGCTGTTTCAGTGCGATTTTTTAAGATTAAATTTAAAAAAAAAAGATAAAAAGGGAAATCTGAAGAATCAATCCACGTTCTTAGCTTCAGGCCATATTGAATAGGTTATATACAAGCATGTTAGTATTAAATGTACTTTCCAAAAGTTTGGGTGGCTAGTTTTATACTCCTTTGTCTTATCCTTAAAGATGCATCTCTTTTATGTAATGTTTTATTGTAGAAAAAGGGGGCTTTTTTCAATTATGAGACAAACAAAATTATTACAAAATCTAGAATCATAATTTTAGTGTTTGAGTGGACCCTAGAGGTCCTATATTCCAACACCCTCATTTTATATATTAGGAAACAGAGACCCATAGAAATTAAGTGGCTTTCCCAAACCTACACAAGTAGTAAATGGCACTCAGGATTAGAACTTGGAACTCTGGCTCCACTGCATTTAGTTCAATGTTCGAGCAGTTAGGTGGCACAGTGGATAGAGTGCTGGACCTGGAGTCAGGAAGACTTCTCTTCTTGAGTTCAAATCTGATCTCAGACACGTACTAGCTGTGTGACTCCAGGCAAATCCCTTAATCCCATTGCCTTAATTTCCTCATCTGTAAAATAAACTGGAAAAGGAAAGGGCAAACTACTCCAGCATCTTGGCCAAGAAAACCTAAAATGGGGTCATAAAGAGTTAGACATTACTGAAAAACAACTAACAGCACAACATCAGTTATTATGGGGTACACTATTCTTTATTACTGCATGGAGAGGGTTTTCTTCTTACTAATTTAGAAAATGTCACTTCTTATAAATCTCAAGTGTTTGTCTCGGGGCTAAAATATGGTCAAACATAATTAATTGGCCAAAGATTGCATCCTTCCAGAATGGTGAAAAACACTGATGCTGATTTTGCCACTTGTGTCTGGTTTACTTTTGATATGAAAGTCATGAATATCATGAGGTGAACTGGTTTCCAAACAAAATACATTTTCTTAAGTCTCTTGTCTTTTCCCCTAAGATGAAAGGGCTAATTTGTCTAATGAATTTTCATTACCAATAGGATACAAAATAGAAGCAAGGAATGTTAGGACTGGAAAGGACTTTTGTTATCAACATTCTAATCCAACGCCCTTTCACTTTACAGAGAAAGCAAGGAGAGTCCAAAGAAAAGAAATGACTTGACCAAGCTCACACAACTCTTTCACATTAGAGTCAAGAGCATAATCTAGTCCTAGAATCTGTAATCTGGAGTCTAACCTCCAACTTCAGTGTTCTTTTGAAAGCAAATCTGGGAGTTTTGTTGAATTCATGTTCACACCTGCATGCACAGTGCACACACACACACACACACACACACACACACTTGAAAAATAACAAAAGAAAATAAGGGCAATTAACTTTTAAGCTACAAAAAGGTAGAAGAGAGATACTAAAGCAGTTCCTATATTTGGACAGTAAGAGTTGTATTAAAAGACTTTGAGATGAAGACATGACCATGGTTTTGATCTGTCTCATTCTGTATCATGTTAATGTAGATTAGTGTTTGCTTGGCACATTGTCCTAATAAAGACCTTATTATAGGCCCAAACCTGATGTTTTTTTCTAACTTTTGTTGAATTCAGCACATAGATGATAGATAGAGATAGATAGATAGATAGATAGATAGATAGATGATAGATAGATAGATGAACAGATTAGGTTACAAGGAATTTGTTTGAGAAATCATCCTACATGTTAGGCACAGATTTAAAAAGAAAATGTGACCTGAAGGGTCTAGCTCTTGAAGCTTTTTTTTTTTTTTGGTTCATTGGAGAAGAAAAACATGAAGTGAAAAATTCAGTACATTCACGAATTTTTTGTTGTTATTGAGTCATTTTCAGTTGTATGTGACTCTTTGTGACCTGATTTGGGGTTTTCTTGGAAGAGATACTGGAGTGGTTTGACATTTTCTTCTCCAGCTCCTTTTACAGATGAAGAAACTAAGGCAAACAGGGTTAAGTGACTCGCCCGGGGTCACAGCTAGTAAGTGTCTGAGGTTGGAGTTGGACTCAGGTCTTCTTGACTCCAGACCCAGCACTCTATCCACTGTACCTGTGAATGAGAAAGAAAATACTTCAGAATCTCAAAACCAAAACCTGCATTTACTGTCTGGTTCATCTTGATGAGTAGCAATCCTAGGAATCTTTCATTGCTCTTAGCTGTGGTCAAGATGGTCCTTGATTCTGATATCCAAGTAAGTTTCCTGGATATTGAAGCCTTAGAGGTTGGAAGGCAGAGAAGGAGACAGGGAAGTAATAAAAATTATAAGGATTAGTTAAGACCTCCTTAACTGAAGCTAGTACTGCTTTTTCTGAATATGTGGCTGAAGATACTAGTCTCCTTTTCTATTATTTAGCCCACAATATAGAGTATAACTGTTCTTTGATGTTCTACTTTGGCCCTGTCTCTTCATCTAACCATCTTCTTGGTCCTTTTGCTCAAGATGACTTTCTGGGTTTCTACTACTCAAAGGACTGGTCCACCTCTTACTGAAATTTCTCAGCCATCCACTGTGATGTGCTAACATTGGAAATGGTCCCAGACCTCTCTGATAAATAGAAACTTTGATGATGCTATGTAACTGTGAGTCATGAAATTCCACAGTCTCTGAAGAATTAAAGTTGGAGGTTACCCAAGGGGCAATTGAGAGGCACATGATTGACATGAGGAGGCTGCAACATTGCTAGCCAAGAATTACAGAAGAGTAGTAATGTAAATGATACAGAAAGAGACAGAGATACAGAGAGACAGAGACAGACAGACAGACAGACAGACAAACCGACAGAGGAAGAGACAGAGAGGCAGAGAGGGTGGGGGGGGGGGCATGACCAGAAAAAAAAAAGTGAGGTAATCATGTGGTGAGAGCAAAGGATAGTCAATGGACCATCTGTGTGCTCCATTGGCATCCACCTAACATCAAGAAAACATGTTGGGTGAACCTATTTTGGAGAATTTCCTAGATGACATGGCCAAGAGTTAGCCAGCATTTGAAGGTATGGATGTATTGAACTCTACATCAGTAGAAGGAGTAGCTGCATCGGGGACAGCTTAGATCCATTGAATTACTGAAGTTGAATTCAATCATCTACATTGTGAAGCCAAGTAGTGTGGTGTGTAGAACACTGGAACCAGACTCAGAAAGTCTAGAATTCAAGCCCAGCCTCAGGCATTTACTAGCTGTGTGACCCTGGGCAAGTCACTTAACCTCAATTTGCCCCACTTTCTTCATCTGTAAAATGGGGATAATAAAAGCACCTGCCTCTCAGAGTTATTGTGAGGATCAAAATAAGATCATATTTGTAAAGTGCTTTGCAAATTTTAAAATGTGTTTATTATTGTTGTTGCTGCTATCATTATACCAAAATGTATTAGAATTGATAGTCCAAGAGATTTGCACATTGAATGAAATATTTGTAGTGCCTGGTTAAAAAAATGCTGTCACTCTTCAAAAATATTTATTCTATACTGTTTCCTATAGATGACCTATCATGTGCATTAGAAAACTAGTCTCTCCTTCGAAAAGCAGTATAACAAAGGTGACAATATTAGCACTGGCAGACATAATTGGAAATAACCAATATGTCTCAAAAGTTTTTAGTCTCACAAAGCTTTTCTACATACTTTCTCACATTTGATTCTCATAAAAATGCAGCGAGGTAGGCAGTCAGTCAATGAGTACTTACTAAGCACTTCACTATGTTCCTGGAACATTATCCCATTCTACAGATGAGGAAAACCAAGGCTCAAAGAAGTTAGGTGATTTTTATTAATATCACATGACTGATAAGTGTAAGAAGTAGGATTTTTACCCACTCTTCTCTGATTCCAACAGTCTTTTACTATTTTTTGTTGTTGAGTTGTTTCAGTTGTATCTGACTCTATGACCCTGTTGGGGTTTTCTTGGCAAAGATATTGTAGTGGTTTGCAATTTCCTTTTCCAGCTCATTTTACAGATGGGGAAACTGAGGCAAATAGGGTTACATGACTCACCCAGAGTCACACAGCTAGTAAGTCTCAGGTCCTCCTAACTCCGGGTCTCATGCTCTATCCTTAAACCTATGTAATAAGATGTACATACAAGTCACAAATAAGGTCAGGTTCCCCTAGTGGGTGATGAAGTATATGCACCAGTTAGAATTATTCGCACATTTCCAGGAAGGGACAGCAGGAGCCTGAGCCCTGAGCGCTCTGATCTTAGAGGGTCTTGGGGGTCTATTTAGCCTGTTCTGTGTAAATTGGTAAATAGAATCACAGAATTTTGGAACTTGAAGGGATCTTAAGTGAGTCCCTTTCATTTTATAGAAGAGGAAAACAAGATCCAAAGAGCGACTTGTCCACTATTATGTAGACAATTTGAGGCAGAGCTAAGACTGAAACAGGTCCTTTGGTTCTCAGTCCAATGTCCTTCCCAAAATATCATTCTGCCGCTATAGACTCTGATGCTAAAAGCCTAAGTGCTAAGCATCCTGGTGAACTGCTGTGCTGTTCGCAACAGACTCACTGGAAACAATAGGACCCTCTCTCTCTCCTCTCGCTTAATACCAGGGCTGAAGTTAAAAGGCAAAATCATCATGTGCATGATACAGGGGGTCGTGACTGGTAAAGAAGCAATGATGGAAATATCAGAGACAAGGTGTGGCTAGGACAGTGTTACATTTTGTGGGGATTTCAGCACCTCTGATAATCATACAAGGCACAGACTTTCCTACTCATAGAGAGCGCTAGTGAGGTCACTAAGTTTTAGTTTACAACCCAAAGGGGAAATTCTGACCTGGTGGGGGAGAGGGGAGTTAATGGGAGAAGGGAGGCATCAAAAGTGTGATTCCCAGTAGTCTTAAATGCAGAACTGAGGTTTCCCAACACTACCCTCAAATTCTAAATACAGCCCTCTGTCGGAGAGAAATGTGGTGGTTATTTTCTAGGGAAAAAAAATATTGTTTTTAAGCAGTTGGTCCCATGGATAACAACAATAACTGTTGTTTTTGTTCAGTTTTTCTGACTCTTTGTGACCCTATTTGGGATTTTCTTGGCAAAGATACTGGGATGGTTTCTCTAATTCTTTTTACAGGTGAGGAAACTGAGGCAAACAGGGTTACATGACTTGCCCCAGTGTCACACATCTAATAAGTATGTAAGGCCAGATTTGAACTCATGAAATGAGTCTTCCTGATTCCAAGCCCAGTGCTCTGTCCACTGTGCCATATATAATCCTTTAAATCTTACAAAGTTTCTCATAAATGTTATCTCATTTGATACTCAAAATGATTCTGGGAGGTAGGTGCTATTAATTATCTTAATTTTATAGATGAAGAAAATATGGCAAACAGGAGATTAAAAGACTTGCTCAGGGCCACACAGCCAGTAAATAACTGAAGCTGGATTTGAACTTTCATCTTCCTGACTCCAGGTACAGCCCTCTGCCCACTGTGCCAGCTGGATGCTACAGCATAACAGTTTACCTAGAATGAACATGGTGGCCTATTGTAATTGGAAGACAATGTGCTATAATGGAAAGAGAACTGGACACGGAATCAGGAGAGATATGGGTTTGAATCCTGGTCCTGATACTTAGTTAGCCAGTTGTGTGACCCTAGACAAGTTACTTTACTTCTCTGAGTCCCAGTTCCCTCTTTTGTACAACAGGGACAATATTTGCATGATCTGCCTTACTAATTTGTTACGAGGAAACGGCTTTGCAAGCCTGAAAGTGCTACAGAAGTGAGTTGTTATTTTTATTTTTAGCATAAATCTCTGTTCTCCATTGTAGTATATGCATACTGACAAGAGGATGGCTATGGAAGTATGTCCACCCAGATTATGTCCTAGGTATTTCAGATGCCTCCCTCACTCTGTTATTCCTTTTCCTTTTTCAACTCAATTAATTAAGCAAGTTAAGAAACTTACATTCTAGTGGAGGAAATCATGTCCAGATGTGCAGATATCACCTCTTGGATATATAGATGTGTGTGTGTGTGTGTGTGTGTGTGTGTGTGTGTGTGTGTGTTTCTCCCTCTATAGTCCCGGATGAAATGGAAACATTCAGGGGCTCTGGGTCTCTTGGATCCTGTTCTTTGTACCCTTGTCCTTATCAAAGTTCTGACTGGTGTTTCAGAAGGGAGTCTCAGGTCTTCCCTATGGGCTTCTCCCCTCTTGACTCAAGTCTGCAGGTTAGAGAG
Source organism: Gymnobelideus leadbeateri (assembly GCA_011680675.1). Classification (NCBI taxonomy): domain Eukaryota; kingdom Metazoa; phylum Chordata; class Mammalia; order Diprotodontia; family Petauridae; genus Gymnobelideus; species Gymnobelideus leadbeateri. The sequence goes on from WOXC01006562.1 coordinate 130,771, forward strand.
TGGCCTTTTGTTATTGTAGTTTCATGCATGTGTGTGTGTGTCTTTTGAGGGCAAGGATTATCTTGCTGGTGTTTCTCTTGGTTTCCTGTTGATTTATCCTCTACCGGATTTGATGCTACTTTCCATTTTTCCTGAAGTGCTTGGAGTCTGGATTCACCTGAAAAGATTGTTCATGACTCATAAAAGTGGGTGTCATTTTCTCAAAATAATGTTTTTAAATACTTAAAATACTGAAATTCAATTACAAAGGAAAATATATTAAACAGTTCATATCTATCTATTTATCTATCTATCTATCTATCTATCTATCTATCTATCTATCTGAATAGATTCCCTAAGTAGACATCTGGATAGACAGATAGACAAATAGACAGACAGATAGACAGATGGACAGACAGATAGATAGATGATAGATAGATAGATAGATAGATAGATAGATAGATAGATAGATAGATGACAGATATAAGATATACTTGGAAATAAAGTAGATTTCCACCATTTGGGGAATGGTCAAATGCATTGTGGTAATTACATATGATAAAATATTCCTGTAGCATAAGAACAATGAGCATGAAAAGAGAAACATAAAAAGACTTTAGAAATGAAAAGTAAAGTAAATAGGATCCAGGAAAACATATACTCAATGACTATCATAATGTGAATGGGAAGAACAACCACAAAACAATTGAAGCTGACTTTTTCAAAATCAGAAAGAACAAGCTTGTTCCCCCGGCCCAAAAAAGCCATATGTGATGACATCTCTACTAGCTACTTTACAGAGCTGGTAGTCCCTGGTGTGGAATATTATATATAATAGATATTTTGAAGTATCAATTGTTTTTTTGATTGTTTCTTCCTTTTCTTCCTTTTTTTTTTAAACTGCTTTAAAAAAAGGACAAAGGATGTCTCTATGGGAGGGAAGTGGGAAGGAAGGCGGGAAAGATGTAGGAGAAAATGTAGGTAAATGTTAAAATGAAAGTTATAATTTAAAATATTTTTGAATACACAGACACCCATGTAAAACTTGTACTGAATATCCATTGAGAAAATAAATAATGACAAAGATATTATGAATTCCATAATATTCTAAATGAATCTTTTATTTATTACAATATATAGTGTTTATATATACTAGTATGTATAGTATTTAGTATAATAGACATTTGACAAATGCTTTATTGATATGTGTGATGCATTCCTTATTCAGTATAACAGAAGGTATACATGTTTATTAGTGAGCTTTCATATAGATTTGGGAATAGCATGGCAAAGTTGCACATCTTCTCAGCAGTAAGTCTACAGGTGGTATGGTGAATTAAGCACTGTCAGAGAGACCTGAGTTCAAATCCAGTCTCAGACACTTACTAGCCATGTGACGCTAGACAAATCATTTAGCCACTGTTTGCTTCAGTTTCTTCATTTGTAAGATGAGGATAATAATAGTATATCTCTCAGGGTTGTTATAAGCATCAAATGAGATAATATTTGTGAACCACTATCAAGACCCTAGTTGAAAACCATTGTTTGGGTATTTTAAGTATACTTACACACTAAATACAGTTTGTATTTTCAGATAGAATCCAAAACAGAAGAGAAGAATTTAGAATGACACAGAGCAATTATTGTTAAGTACTAAGACATAGAAGGCACAGGAAACTCAAAGATCTGTGATAAAGACTAACATCAATATTTACACATTCACTCCCAAATGAGAGCCATCCTTCCTTAAAGCATCTACTTTGGGAAGATAGCATTCTTCTTTGGCATTGCTAGACAGAGCCATAACTAGGGAATCTGATGCTTTAAGCTCGAATAGCTGGGAGGGAAGAAGACCTACAGGGAGAAATAAGACTGCTGCTGTCTGGGAGAGAACAAGAAGGGTCCATGGCAGGGAAGAAGTCTTCTGGAATTCAGAGAGGTCTGGGGATCCACTTTTGCATGCCATCTCCATGGGTGGCTTTCACGCAAGCGATTCATAGTCAATGCAGAGGAAGGGTGGACTGTCCCACAGAGAGTCTGTTGTTTGTGCATGCAATGACTGTGATAACACTGAGGGTGGAGGGTGTGAAGCAACAAAGGGGCACAGGATGAGAAGAGAGGGCGTAGGTGCCATGCCCTTGATTCTGGGATATAGTGAGACTGCTAGAGGGAGTATTCATGTAGGGCTGACAGAAGACTATAAGGAATGGGGCCAGATACTGAGAAAGGAGTGCATGCCTCTAAGCTCCAGGATCCTGGTACAAAGTTCCAATTGTCCCATTGTTGTTTGTAGTTATAGCTCTGATCTGTCACTTAGAAGAGGGGCTTAAGTTCCTCTGCAAATTTAATCTCCCCTCCCCCCCCCCAGTTATCCCACTTTGAAGACAAGGATTGACTGCCATGCTTCTTGGAATGTCACCACGGATACTTAACATTTTGCTAGCAATAAAATCCATGCAATTAACTGCTCCTCGATAAATATTTATAGAAATATGAATTACCCATTCATAGAGAGAGACAGAGAGCGACAGAGATAGAGAGACGGAGAGACTAGAGAGAAATAACATCACAAGACTTAATGGATATCCAGTCTAGTGAGTTGTAATTTATAGATTCTTAGGCAGCTAATCAAATATAAATCCATTTATTTAACCCTTTTCAAGTATCAGACACTATACTGCTAGGCACTGGGAAATAAAAAGACAAAAATTAAAAAACCCTGCCCTCAGAGAACTTACATTCCATTTGGGAAGATAGCATTATATATACAAGATAAATACAAGATAATTTTGTTGGAAAGGAATTAACAAATATCTGGGAATGTGGCAGCAATCAAGAAAGACCGGAGAAAGTGGTGTTTGTGCTGAGTCTCAGAGAACATTAGAGATTTTGAGATGTGGAGGTGAGGAGGGAGTGTTACAGCCTTCACAAAAACAAAGGGATGGAAGATGCAATATGTGTGTAAGGACCAACGAGGCCAATTAGTTATTGGGGCCTATAAATATCTGACTACATCAAGCATTGTCCTTCTATTGTTGGCATTGTCGTTTGTCATTCCTTCTCAAAGAAGACCATGCCATCAGGAAGGTGATGCCATGACTTGCACATGAATTGTATTTAAGTGAGGGTGGGCTGTGCAAAGTCACTTTCTCCTCCCGAGCCATATTGGTCCAGTAGCAAGATATAGATTAGGACAACTGGAGATGGCCCCTGTCCTTCTATTATCTATTTTCTCAACCAACAGATACTGATAATTGATCAAATTCTTCCATGAAGTGGGAGAGGAGGGAGGTCTGATGAATTACTTGAAAGAGCAGGAGAAAGGAGATTCCTATTCAAATAATCTAGGAATCACTGAGAAGTAAGTTTTTCCTTGCTTCTAGGCAGGACTTCACCTAAACAATTGAATTTCACTTCTTAAGTCTGGGGCAATAACAGCTGCTCAAATTCTAACAGAAATTCTAAAGAGTATTTGTGGTCACCAGAAAGAAAGATGAAAAGCAACTGGTTTGGTTACTCTGTACACTGGATGGGCATTCTGTGTTGGCTTATATATTTTATATAAAACAAGCTGGGGAATAGGAGAAACTTGAACAGCAGTCTCTCTTTCCCTTCTGTTTTAGTTTAGGACTATTCTAATTGTACATGAAGGTCTTTGGCACTAATCATGGGTTCCGTTGCACTGAATTGTATTGGATTATGAATTTAGGATATGCTGTGGGAGATCTATAGGGAAAGGGGCACCCAAGGTTTTTGTTCTTGACTGTGAATGCCCTGGGAATCCCTTCCAACCATTGCTCATGTGGCTGGTAGGGATGGTGAGAATTCTTAGATGAGGTAAGTTTTTAAGGAACTGATAAGAGGGATGAAATGGCACAGGAGGTAGGAAGCTTTTCATTAAAGGACCATTTGCTCCATCAATATAGTTGATGAATTATAGTGAATCATGATTTGTTGAGAATTGTTTTGTGTTGGTGAGCCCTAAACTCTGTTGGATTTCCATGTAGCTTGGACTCTTAGCCTTGAGACATGGACAGGCAGATTTGGATTGAAGGTGTGTAGTAAAGCAAAACCAAGAGGTGTGTTGAAGTTAAATGGAAAAGAGAGGGAGAGAGAGGGGGAAGGAAGGAAGGAAGGAAGGAAGGAAGGAGAGAGAGAGAGAGAGACAGAGAGAGACAGAGAGAGACAGAAAGAGACAGAGACAGAGAGAGACAGAGAGAGAGAAGGAGAGAGGAGAGAGGGGAAGAGAGAAGGAAAGGGAGATGGAAAAGGAAGAGAAAGAGGAATGAAGGAAAAAAGAAAAGAGAAAATAGTGACTGGACAGAGCTGTGACTTCACTGATATAAAGAACTCCCAGGTGAGGAAACTCCCTCTTCTATTGCAGATCAGCACATCCTCTTATAGTGTAACTTATAGTATTACAGAGTTACCTAGAGCACAAGCATTTTAAATGACTTGGCCAGGGTCACACAACCAAAGTAGCAGGACTTAAACCCATAGGGTCATAAATCTAGAACTAGAAGGTATCTCAGAGGTCATGTGCACCAACACCTTCATTTTATAGGTAGAGAAACTGAGACCCAGGAGGTTAATTGACTTGCCCAAAGTCATCACACAGCTACTAACCTCAGAGGTGGCATTTGAATCCAGACCCTCTGATTTTACATTTTGTGCTCTCTCCACTTAATGACATTGCTTCCCAGGTCATCTTGGGTTCAAGGCCAACTCTTTGTCCATTGCTCTATGATGCCCCTTGCTAAATACACACAGAATACATACATAACATATACACACATATTATCTACATATATACATACAACTAAAGTCCTAGATCCTAAGTTTGTAAGCAAAGGAGTAATTTATTCCCAGAGCTTTCTAATTTAAGAAAATCAGTTGTTTTAACTTAGGAGGTAAGAGAGGGAATTCTCTCTATGAGCAGTACTCACCAAGGCTCACATTTTCTATTCCCAACAAGACCATCGTCTGGGATCATGAGCCAAGGGAGAAAAACAGACTAGAAAATGTACATCAAAAATATTATTTATTATGCTATCTCTGGCATGAAGATCCTCTTAGACTGGGAATAAGGCCCTAGCCAGTGCCCCCAAACACCTCTCTTGGGCTGAAATGCCCTTGTTTGTGTGTGCATGTGTGTGTGTTTTACAGACTCACATTCTTCAGCAGAGTGGTGCTACTGATGCAGAGAATGACCAAAGGAAAAGTCAAATACCACATTCTGTACTCCAGGGGTGTTTTTGCTATTAAATTAAGTCTGGAAAATAAATAATTGTCTTTGGATCTGATTTTAAAGATTTTGCGTAGTGGAGTACTTACTAAAAGAAAAAAAAATTACTAACCATTTTCTTGAAGGATTCTTTTGACTGGTCAGCTTCCCTCTGCCAAATTATGGGAGATCATGATTACAGGTTGCTGTCTGGGAAGTGACGGATTTTTTTCAATACAATTATCCCGGCAAAAATAAAGGGTTGGTGGGGTGGGGGAAAGTAAGTCATATGTTCCAATTTTTATTGCTACATTCCTTGGATGGCCCCATATGTTTACCTTTAACTGACTTTAGACTCTGTGTTCTGTGTGGTTGCTGGCATGAGCCACGGAATTCCTTCATGTCTATTACTTTATTAAGGAATGTAAAAGCCACATACAGACGGACAGGGGAACACAACAGCATGAGACACAAATAACCCTAAATGAGATGCACATCTTGAATAGGGATTAAGGAAAAAAAAAGCTTGACACCTAATTCTTCGTTGGTATGTGACACTGGAAAGGACCAAAAGGGGGCACTCTTACACTCTCTCCAAAATCCTATAAATAACATCTTGTAAAGAATGACAGTACAGTGCAGAGTCCAGCTTGAATATTGTCTGCCTTGCAAACGGATAAAGGTCTCCCTTTGGTGAGAATAAAGACCCTCTCTGCCTTGGCGCTGATGGAATTGGAGAAACGACTTTCCAAGAAATTCACGTCTGGAGTTAACTATTTCATTTTCAGTCTCTGAAAGCCAACCCTCCAGTTATGAGCACATTAGCCTAAGGGTTTGGTTCACTTCATCAGATAGCTTGTATTGGGGGTGGGGGGGTGGGGTCAGAAGCTAAGTGGGACGAGTTGTTTAAAATGGCAAGAAATTAGAAAGAAATATTCCAAGCAAGCCCTCAATGCATGCCTTTTCTTACACACTTTAAGTAGGTTTGTGGCTAGGAACCCATGGACGGACAGATTTACACTGCTCCATAGAACACCAATGTATTGATTCAGGGGACCCTCCTTGCAAGGGAGGGGGAAGGGATTCAGGGAAGGAGGAAACACTCCAGGCCTTATTTCTCCTAGGATTCCTTTTCACTCCTTGCAGAACTTCCTCCTGGACTCCTTCTGCCCATTATTTGCCTCTTAGAATCTCTAGCTTCCTTTGAGGCTCAGCTTAACCACCATGATGCCTATCCTAATCTCCTCCAGAAGCTAATACCCTCTACCCCAATTTACTTTGCATTTGTTGTGAATTTTTTTTACATTCTCACACACACACACACACACATATACACACATATATATACATACATAAACATATATATCTATACACACATATATATACATACATATACATATATATATATATATACATATATGTTTTCCTCCAATAAAATGTTAGTTGCTTGATGTTTTGCTGTTCAGTCATTTTCATGTCTGATTCTGTGACCCCATTTGGGGCTTTCTTGGCAAAGACGGTGGAGTGGTTTGCCATTTCCTTCTCCAACTCATTTTACAGATGAGGAAACTGAAGCAAATGGGGTTAAGTGACTTGCCCAGGGTGATAGAGTTAGTGTCTGAATACAGATTTGAACTCAGGAAAATGAGTCTTCCTGACTCTAGGCTTGTCACTCTATCCACTGCACTACCTGAACTGTCCATTGAGGGTTATAACCAATCAATTAATAAGCATTTATTAGTTACCTGTATTAAGTTGTAGGTGCTACAAACACCTAGGAAAAGGAAGCAATTCCTACCCCCAATGACTATATATTCTATTAGGGGAGACAATATGTACATATAAGTAAATACTAAACCAATTACAGACTGAGTCAGTCAATCAATAAACATTTATTAAGCACCAGGCAGTATGCTAAGCATTGGGGATATAAAGAGAACCAAAAGATAGTCCATGCTCTCTAGAAGTTCACAGTTATGTAATTCAGTTTGTGAGGAAGGAGGCAAGAGCATATCTAGGAGGGTCAGGAAAGGATAAATGCTGGTGATAGTATTTAAACTGAGCTTTGAAGTAAACTTTGTTTAGTTGTGTTCAACTATTCATGACTCCATTTGGGGTTTTCATGGCAAAGATACTGGAGTGGTTGGTTTGCCATTTCCCTCTCCAGTTCATTTTACAGATAAGGAGACTGAGGCAAACTGGGTTAAGTGACTTGCCCAGGGTCACCCAGCTAGTAAGTGTCTGAGGCCACATTCGAATTCATGAAGATGAGTCTTCCTGATGCCAGGCTTGACTCTCTATCCACTGTGCCACTTAGCTGCTCAAGTTAGGTATTTAAAAGGCAGGGTCAAGGAGGGAGGGCATTCTTGCAATAAGGAACAGACTCTTCTAAGGCACGGAAATGGGAGATGGAATGTCTTGTGTGAAGAATACTAAGCTGGCCTAAAATTTATTAAAGTAAATATATGTAACAAGACTGGCAAGGTAGATTGTAATTAGGTGATGAAAGGCTTTAAAGACACAGAGTACCTAGCATTAACCAAAATACTATAGACAAATTTACCAACAGTTCCAAATCATTTAGGTGAATTACTTATGACTTGTGTGGACAAACACATCTCTATCTGCAGCACAGATCTAATATCTTATGCTCACTTTTACCGTTATTTACATAGCTTCTTGACAGCTAGTGGTGCCATAGTGCACAGAGCACCCAGCCTGGAGTCAAGAAGACTCATCTTTCTGAGTCCAAATCCAGGCTCAGACACCTACTAGCTTTGTGACCCTGGGCAAGTACCTTAACCCTGTTTGCTTCAGTTTTCTTATCTGTAAAATGAACTAGAGAAGGAAATGGCAAACCACTTTAGCATCTTTGCCAAGAAAACCCCAAATGGGGTCACAAAGAATAACACATGACTGAAATAACTGAATAACACAGTTTCTTAAAGTTTGTGAAGCATTTTCCATATATTTTCTTGTTTAAACTTTACAACAACTCTATGATGACAGGTGTTATTAACTCTATTTTATAGGTCATTCAACAAGCATTTATTAAGCTATACTAAGGTGAGGAAACTGAACCTCATAGAAAGGAAGTGTCAGAGGCAAGATTCAAACCCAGTTTGCTCCAGACTCTGGTGCAATTCTCTTCCCCCCTATGGTGTAATGCTCTCCATTGTGAAGGCAGAGGTGACCCTGGACTCTTGTCAACGAAGCACAAGCTCTGAAGGGTACTACCCAGGAGGAAAGAGGTCAAGTTTGGGCCTGGCAGCTGACTGCATGCCTATTGTCTGTGAAAGAGCTTGATAAAGCCATCAGGGCTCCTGACCCTGAAGCTGACCAGAAGAAGATGATTTAAATCATCAGCATTGTTGTTAATAACAACTCATTATTAAAGCATTCAGGGGTCAAACGCTCCGTTACTGGAGCACATACCTATGTGGATGGAATTATGGATTCCTAAAGTATTGAGGCAAAGGGGGGAAAAAGAACCAAGGAATTAAAGTTTCCAATTATGATTAATTAAGAGGGATGAGAGAGGGGATGAGCTGATGATACCATTGGGATGGAAGAAGGGGATGGTAACTCATGGAAATGCTTAATGCCACTGTTTTCTAGGGGCAAAAGTCAGTAGCAAAGATCCTTGTGCACCATGCTTTAGGGGGAGGGAGGGACAATGCAAACAACATTATTCAGGAAGGGATATAACTGCATGTAAGTCCTTGAATGGAAAGGAGAGTATATTCTTTTTTTTTTTTTTGGAGGGCAATTGGGTTTAAGTAACTTGCCCAAGGTCACACGGCTAGGTTTGTGTGTGTGTGTGTGTGTGTGTGTGTGTGTGTGTGTGTGTGTGTGTGTGTGTGAGGTCGGATCCAAACTCATGTCCTTCTGACTCCAGGGCCGATGCTCTACTCACTGTGCCACCTAGCCGCCCCAAGGGGGTATATTCTATATAACCCTAGAACAGGGGTACTTAACCTGGGTTCATATACTCCCAAAGAGTATATAGATAAATTTCATTAAGTCCATGAACTTTCATGGAAAAAAATCTTTATTTTCACTAACCTGTCACTTTTATTTAGCATTTCTTTCAATTATGATTTCTAGAAGGGGTCCAGAAGTCTCAGCAATCTGCCAGAGAGGTCTATAACACATACAAAAAGTGGAAAGAGCCTTTGCCCTAGAGAGAGATGACAGAAAAATATATGATGTATTCTTATTCACACAGCTTTCAGTTATTTTTCAATTGTGTCCAACTCTTTATGATCCCATTTGAGATTTTTTAGGCAAAGATACTGGGGTGGTTTGCCATTTCCTTCTCCGGCTCATTTTATTACAGATGAAGAAATTGAGCCAAACAAGATTAAGTGACTTGCCCAGGGTCACCCAGCTAATAAGTGTCTGAGCCGAGATTTGAACTCAAGGAAGTGAGACTTCCTGACTCCAGGACTAGCACCCTACCCTGTCCACTGTGCCACCTAGTTGTCCTTCACATAGCTTAGGGTCCTCAGAGGAGATGAACCCTCTGTTAACTAGAGTAAATGTTACTTCAGGACAAGGTATCTGAGAAAACTTTTTGTTTGTTTTTGTTTTGGTAGGAAACCATAACATATACTCTTCCTTGGTTTCAATCTGTTCAAATAAGTCTGAAATTTTTATTATTTGGGAGTTGGGGGTGGGAGGGAGAATAGATTCTGAAGCCTGAACCATGAAGGAGCTGTCCTCTATTTAAATGTTAACCTATTACTTCTTTACTGTGTAGAGATGCCTGTTGATTCTTAAAGGTTATGCTTATAGTGAGCATTTAAACAGCACTATAAAGTTTGCAGAGCTCTTTATCTTTATATAGATTATCTCAATTCATCTTCACAAAAGCCCTGGGAGATAGGTTATCATCCTTATTTTATAGATGAGGACATTAAGGCTGAGAGAAGCTAAGTGATTCCCATCGAAGCAAAAAGACAATCTGACACAACCTTCTTGAGGGGCCAGATCTTGGCATAGGGGCCTCCCAGTATGGATACTTCCTCCACTGCAACTGATCTGCTTTTCTGGTTTCAAAGCTGCCTAGGGGCACTCAGAGATGAAATGATTTACCCAAGATCAAAGAACTAGTGTCTGGATTCTTGCAGTTTTCCTGACTGAAGGCCAGCTTTCTAAGCACTACATCTGTAATGATAGCTCTCAACAGCATGTCCTTACCGAAGTGAAAAGGCTTTGAATAAATAATGGCTACTTGGTGGCAAAGCAGATAGAGTGATGGAACTGGAGTCAGGAAGACCTGAGTTCAAATTCAGCTTCAGACAGTTATTAACTATGTGACCCTAAACAAGTCATTTAACCTCTCTGCCTCAGTTTCCATATCTGTAAAAAGGTGATAAAATAGCATCTATGTCTCAGGGTTGTCATGAGTATCAGATAAGATAATATTTGTAAAGTTCTTGGCGTAATGCCTACCATATAGTAGCTACTTAATAAATGCTTTTTTCTTACTGCCCACACTAAACTTCATGTGTCCATGAAAACCACTCATAGATATGGAGTTGGAGGGGCCTTTTAGTTCATTTAGAACCACCCCCATCATCTTACTGATGAAAGAAATGGAGAGAGAGGTTACATGACCTGGGCACAGAAATATTTGAACCCAAGTCATATGACTCTACTAGACTAGGTAGTTCAGTGGGTCTGGATTCAGGAAGATCTGAGTTCAAATCCTGCTACTGACACTAGTGATGTGACCATGGGCAAGTCGTTTAACCCTTTTTGCCTTAGTTTCCTCATCTGTAAAATGAGCCGGAGAAGGAAATGGCAAACACCTCCAATATCTTTGCCAAGAAAACGTCCTGGGATCACAAAGAATCAGACACTACTGAATAATAACAGCCTACTACACTCTGCTCTCTTAACCTAGCTAAGTTGAGAAAAGCTTCCTTGGAAGTTAATGACTGCTTTACCTAAGGCAGCTAGGTCTAGTGAAAAAAAGCTGTTGAACTTGAAGTTGGAAAAACCTGAGTTTGAATCATGCCATAGATACTTACTAGGTATTTGACCCTGGACAAGTCATTGAATCTTTTTTGCCTCAGTTTACCCATCTGCAAAAGTGGGGAGAATAATAGTATCTGCCTCTTTGGATTGTTATGAGGTTCCAATAGATATATAAAGTACTCTGCAAACCTTAAAGTGCTATATAAATGCTGGTTATTGTTGTTGCTGATATTATTATTGACAAGCGTTGAGGGCAGCAGACAGTCAACTAATGAATCCCTCAATGAAGGTGTCCAGAGGGTGATGCAATGAACGGAGCACTGGACCCGAAGTCAGGAAGACCTGAGTTCAAATCTAGCCTCAGATTCTTCCATACTTTGTGATCTTGGAAAAGTCACTTAACCTCTGCCTGTTTCAATTTTCTCATTTATAAAAAGGGGATGATATGAATACCTACACTCCAGAGTTATTGTGAGAATCAGATGAGATAAAATTTGTAAAGCACTTTGTAAACCTTAAAGTACTATATAAATTCTATATTATCCCAATTATCATTATTATTAGGAAAAGGCACACATGCCAAGAAAAATAACATCATTTCACTTTTCTGAGCCTCAGTTTCCTCATTTGTGAAATGAGGGGGATTGACTTAGATTAAGTCTCAGGGATTTTCCAGTTCCAAAATTTTAAGATTTTTTGTTGATAAGGCTGGAAGCTTCTTTTTGGAATTTTTTTAAATTATTGGTATTGATGATGATAAAGATGACAGTAGAGAGGGTCAGATCTAAAATCAAGAAGACTTTTTTTCTTTATTAATATAATTTATTCATCATTAAATATTTATGAATTACATATAAAGATTTTATCATTCTTTTAAAAATTTTGAATTCAAAATTCTCTCTCTCTCTCCCTTCCTCTCCTTGCCCCTCCTTGAGAAGGCTAGCAATTTGATATTCCTTATATATGTGAAGTTATACAGAACATATTACCATATTAGTCATAGTTAACAAAAGAAAACAGAAAAAGAAAACAAGAAAAATAAAGTTAAAATAAATATTCTTTGATCTGCATTCAGAATTCATCAGTTCTCTCTCTCTGGAAGTAGATAGCATTATGGGTCCTTTGGAAGTGTCTTGGATCATTGGATATACATAATTGTCCTGGATTATATTTTATAAAATATTATTCTCACTTCACTATACATGAGATCACATTATTCCCAGGATTTTTTGATACTGTCTTGCTCATCATTTCTTATAGCACAATAGTGTTCCATCACAATCATATACCACAAGTTGTAGAATCAAGAAGATTTGGGTTCAAATATGGCCTCAGACACTAGCTGTTTGATCTAGTACAAGTCACTTAACTTTCCTCTGCCTCCTACTTTCCTAGTAAAATGAGAGTAACAAATCACTTATTATTATATAAGGAAACTGAGTCACTATGTGGTTAAGTGATTTGCCCATTAATACAAAGCTAGTAAAGGCTTGATTCATACACAGGTGCTTTTACTATACCTCATTCTAGCCCTAGGAAGCATATGTGTTCTGTGAGCTCTATCCATTTGTCTCTAATCATCAGCTTTATACACCTGAAACTCCAAGGGTCAAGATCATCAGGGTTCCAAAAGTCAAGACCCTGTGACAACATACCTCACTGTCTCTCTGGGTAATTGATCATAGGATCCTAGCTCTGTCAATGGAAGGGACCCCAGAGATTAACACCTTCATTTTACAATAAAGGAAACTAAGGTCCAGTGAAGTTAATTGACTTGCCCATGATCATACTGATAGTACTATAAGAAGCTAAGTCTAAGTTCACACCTAGGTCTTCTGCCTCTGAATTCAGTGCCTTTTCCTTTTTATTACTGATTTTTCCCTTCAAATTCTCCAGGAATGCATTTTTATGGATGTTCTTTTTAGCGCTGCAATCAGTATAAAAACATTGAGGAACAATGTATGGAAAACTCCTGAAACTCCCGGGAAGAGAGGGCTTCTCCTCATTGAAGGAGTTTGTCATATTGTTCTTTGGATTTCAACCCAGATCCTCTGGCGTCAAATCCTGTACCCTTTCCAAAGAGAACTGGAATGAGATATAGAAGGAGAATTGAGAAAGGAGGGTACTGAATTGCTTTTACCTGATACTATTTGCAGATTTGTATATAATTTTAAGTGTGGAGTTAGAGAGGGAGGGACAGAGTTGTATACATATATAAAAAGAAAATCAATAAACTTTAGAGAAGGGGGGGGACTGTAAATTGTAAGTTATTATTATTGACTTACATTTAGAAAATCAGCGTCAAGTGGTTTCCTATAATAACACGAACATGTGGACGCTCATTAGCATTGAGGAGAGGGATAGATGGAGGTGACTTTTTTGTCAGCTACAGTCAAAGATGTCCCAGAGTCTGGTGAGGCAGCTGGTGGCACAGTGGATAGAGTGCTGGGCTTAGGGTCAGGAAGACTTGACTTAAGATCCAGACTCAGATACTGACTAACTCTGTGACCCTGGGCAAATCACTTCACCTCTACTTGCATCAGTTTTCTCAACTATAAAATGGAGACAATAATGGTACCTACCTAACAGGGTTCTTGTGAGAATCAAATAATAAAGACAAAATTTGTTAAAAGTGCTTTGCACAATGCCTGACACATAGTATGACATCATATAAATGCTTATTCCCTTCCTTTTCCCCTAGTGCCCTAGAAAAACAGCAGCCTCTCCCCTACCCATGAAGAATATGTAGGTATCAGGGTGGTAGGTGGCACAGTGAATGGAGCACAGGACCTGAGTTCAAATCCAGCCTCAGACGCAATACAAAAAAACTAGCTGTGTGACCTTGGGCAAGTCATTTAACACCAATTGCCCTACCTTTTCCCCTCCAAAAAGCAAAAAAAAACAGTCAAACAAACAAAAAAAGAATGTGTAGGTATCATAGAAATTATTTTTATTTATTAATTGGAATACTCAAGATGAAAGATCATAATACCATATAGTTATGGTTAAAAGACATCTTAGAGACCATGTAGGTCTAGGCCACTGCCTTTACTTCATAGATGAGAGAACAGTCCCAGAAAGGCAATGTGATATACCCAAAGGTCAAACAGGAAGGTAATGGCAGAGCCAGGCTTCAGATCCAGAGCATCTCTGACACTGAATCCAATGTTCTTTTAATTTCGTATTTTCCAAAGCAATGATTTGGCCTCATGGTTGCTATCGTCATTAGTCGGAGGCATTTCTTACAGCAATGGGATCACTGATAACATTTGAGGACAGGATTTAGTCTATGTGGTTGGATATAGACTATAAATTCAACCTGGAAACCCCCCAAGAGCTCCTAGAACATTATTTTATAATAATGGAATAAATTACAGTTTAAATTGGCAAGGACATTTTTTAGGGGGGAGGCGTTATTATTGTTATTGTTATTGTATTTACTAAAATAAAAGGTCATTTTCTGAAATAGAACTTTTGCCTATAGACTTTTTTTAATTGTCGCATATAGGGTGATTTAAAAATAAACAAGAGCACAAAGTTTATATTATTTTAAATGTATATTGTATTTGTCTTCTCAACACTGTGGTTTTGAGTTCTGTGAATAGCATCGTAGTATAGAGGCAGCCTATTAAGCCTCCTGTTTTGGTAAGGAAACTCTGAGCCAGGCTACAATGTTCTATTACATACTGTGTGTTTCCAATATGCTTAGCATTCCATGGCCTAAATGATCATTTGTTGAACAAATTCATGCTTTTATTAGTCAAAATACAGAGAAAACAGAGGCTCCCTGTTTCAAGATATTTGCTAATGCATGGTTAATTATCACATATAGCTTACTATAATTCATTTTACAGGGGGGACCTCCTGCAGGTAACATACTAGCAATTTATGAACCAAAATAACCTCAGTATACATTAGGACTGTTTCAGAGCCGGTCAGACAGTTGGTGCTTCTAAACCTTCTTACTCCACGTTGCTAATTTGAACAAGGCTTTATTTTTGTATTTGTCAGCAGCAAAACTGTAGCATGGTTGTTAAACTTCTCCCAGGCCTAATTAGAGTAGCAATGCTTGCATTCATAATGAAGTTCGTGTCCTGGTTTGGAAGCGGCTGGCCGGGCCGTTACAGTAGCTTCCTGGCAGACGGCAGACGTGGTTGGCAGGTTTAAGGTAGCTAGTGACTGCGATATTAAGTGACTGTTGAAATTCATTGACTCCACGGCGGCTAATGTGTCTAGATGACAACAAGTTTACACGGTTCTTTTATAGTTACAGCAAATGGGTCCATTTAAATATTTATTAGGTGATTATGATGATGTGAAATGGAAAAAAGGGGGGGGGAGAAGCAAAGTACAGTATTGCGTGTGTGCCTGTCTTGACTGTTTACGCGGAGCAGGGCAGTGGGATCGCTCAAAATTACAGCATCTTTTCCTCATAAATATTTATATCATCTTCAGCAGTTATGAATGCTAATTTATTTGCTTGTGTCTGTCCTTTCGATTTGCTTGCTCCACTGGCTGTGGGCAGATGGGGGGCAGAGGTGGAGCGGGGGCAGCTCTGCATGCTTCTTGGGTCCCCAGTACATTTCACTCTACAGACCAAGTGGCATTTTGATTAGCCAGAGGAAAACTCATTTTTGCTGGAACTGAGAAGTCCTTTCTGCTCCCAGAGCTGGAAGGCTAGGGTAGAGTCCAGCTACCCGTGCACTCATGTTCAGCATTGACTCAGGGTTGGTGTCCTCCCTCCCCGTAAAGTTGGCCTCATATTCCCTACAGGGAGACTCGTCAAATCTCCTTGGATGGGACTGAGCCGATTTGGCTGATTCGGGTGTCTGTCAAAGCTTGAAACTTATTTTTTTTTTCTTCTGCCTGCTGTAAACCACTTACTAGAATGCCAGACTATAAATTTTGACAAAAGCAGGAAGGCATCTCCCTAATGTGTGGGAGCCTTGGGGGTGGGGAGCCCAAAGGCTGAAATGAACCACTGAATGTGTGAAGGAAAGGAGGTGTCCAAAGGAAGCCAAACACCACCTGAAACCAGGCCATGCAGTGAAGAAAATCAGTTCGCCCAATCATTTGACAGCATGGACACAGACTAAACACCAGGCTAAATGACGGGATTTTTTCACTGTTTTCCTGGCACTTTGGGCTCTATATGGACAACAAAAAATTGTCCAGGGCATAGCTGGCTGTGGGACTAAGAACCCCAGAAACAGCTAGCTGGGTTTTCTTTGCAAAGGAAAGAATATACTTGTGAATTTTATTTTACAAACATTCATTAAATTTCTGCTATATATTTAAAGTAGCCTGTTATAGTAGATGGGATGAGGATGTAAAGTTAAGTTGAGCTGAAATTCGGCCTCTGACACTTAACTTCATATGAGATCCTGGGTAAATCAACCTCTTGATGCCTCAGCAATTCAATAGGATTTTATTAGTGAGTCTTACAGACTGCTATCTGCACTGGTAGATGGGGTTTCCACAAAAAGAGTTCCATACACTGATAAACTTGCCTTTCTTTTCGGCCTTCAACTGTATGAAAGACACTTTGTTATATGCTGGGATTACAAAAACAAAATAATCAGTCAACAGACCAATCAACAGTCTTAGCCCTCAGGAGTGTGTGTTTTGTGGGCTTGTGATTTCATTGATGTGGGGGACTGGGATGTCAGAGATAGGACTTGGGCCTAGGTCAAGGGTGGTGAACCTGAGGCCTTGAGGCCACATGTGACCTTTTAGGTTCTTGGGTGATACCTTTTGACTGAGTCCAAGTTTTATAGAACAAATCCTTTTATTAAAGAGATTTGTTCTGGGAAGTTTGGATTCTGTCAAAGAGCTTAACTTGAGGACCTAGAGAGCCACATATGGCTTCCAGGCTGCAGGTTCCCCACCCCTGGCTTAGGTCTTTCTGAGTCTGACTAACTCTTTCTCTATAATATCCTACTACCTTTCATGTGTCTATATCAAAGAGTGTATATATGCATTTTTTTCTTTTGGGGTCAATATACCCATACATATATAGGCACACACATATATGTAGACATATACATACATATATATACGCATCTACTTAAATTACCTAGGCAAATGAATGATTATTAATTAAGCACTTACTAATGTAGTAGGAATTGGATTAAACACTGAAGATACAATATAAATAAGCAGAACAGTCCCTGCCGCCCTCAATAAATTTACCTTCTAATCAGAGAAGATAAAACATAAAGGAGAGTCATAAAGGGGAAGAACCACATACACACTTTGGAAATGTGTGCAAAGTGACATGGATACAAATTTGTACACCCCACTTATTCTATGTCTCAAATGCACTCTCCTGCTTTCTCTCTATGGATGTCCTTTTGTCTGTGGATAGCTCAACTGAAATCTCCTCCATAAAGCCAGAAGATCAGAGAATTCATGTTGGAAGGGACCTTAGAGATTATAGAGCCCAGCCCTCTCATTTTAGGGATAAAGAAACCAGAAAATTGCAATGATTTGCCCAAGTCTTAAATGCTTACTATTGAATTCCTTTAAATACTGGGCTCTCCTAGTGTATTATAAATGTAATAATTTAATTAACCAAAATTTGAGTTAGACACCATTTTTTAATATAGCTAATGCATTAATTATGGTCTTTTGGGTTTGGGGTTTGTTTTCTTTGCCATGACAATCCCAATTCTAAGGTACCAGGAGGCTGTGAGTTGCTTAGATGGATAGAGTGCCCAGACCAACAAGATCCCAGGTCCTTAAAGTATAAAGGAAGATGGTTGTGCTTTATCAAAATGCAAGGCACACCTGCTTTCTACAGGTTAAAGAGGCCATTGTGAAATGTGCCAGCCTGCAATAGTTTGATTTCCTTTATGTTGCTGGAAGATATCAATATTTTTGGAGCAGGACCAGGGTGTGTGATAGAGAAGAAAATGCTATGTTAGATAATAAGGGCCCCCTAGGGATAGATTGAATCTCCAAGATAACTCCTGATGTAAAGCTGCCCCACCAGAATAGGAGCTGGAGGGAAAAAAAGGAAAAAAATGCATCTCATTCTTGATGCCCTGTTAAATCAGTTGTTCTGCACCTTGACAGACTTCATCTGTTTCAGGAAAAAAAAATAACAAAACCATTGACACGCTGCTTCTCTCTGGGAACAACCCTAGGCCGGAGGCTTTCATGTACTCAGCAGTAACTGAGTTACTGCTCAGAGCTCCAACTTGCATGAGTGGTAGGTCTGAAAAATGTAACAAACCCCACATTTAAATTAAAATTGGCTTCATGGTGTGTGTGTGAGAGACTTGCAGCAAAAGCAATAAAAAAAATCTTACCTCCCCTTCCCTCCCCATATGGTTTTTTTTTCCCTTTGTTTTGGTCTGGTGAAGAAACAGCAGGTTTAAAAAAGAAATTTTGAAGTAATTTTGTTCTCAGAACTGGCAGCATTTACTCTGTGTGTGTGTGTGTGTGTGTGTGTGTGTGTGTGCAAACGTGTGTGTGTGTGTGTGTACTCTTGTATTCAAAAATGTGTTGATTACCAATGTGTAAAGCCACATTCCATTCTCTGGATTCATTTTCTGACTTTCAGTTTTCATTCCACACCCTTTCTAGTTCGATGTTTCCTTTTGGGATTCTACTTCTTGAATTTTCCAGATATTCTTTTGAAGTTGTCTCAGCCATATTTCTTTCTTCTGTTTCCTTCCCCTTCATTCCTAGGGGCAGTCCTCTAACTCAAGCCCTCATGACTTCTCACCTAGACAATAACAATGGCCTCTTAACTAGCCTCAATGCACCCAACTGCTTTACTCCTCCAATCAGTCCTATGCACTGCAGTTTGATTAGACTTTCTAGTGCCTACCTATAATCAAGTGTCTCCACTGCACCAGAATTTCTGATAACTTGCCATTGTCTGCCAAAGGAAATCCAAACCTTTAAGCCTTATGCTCAAAGCTTCCCACCACTGGGTTCCACTACACCTTTCAAGGCTTATTCTCACACCAGAGCTTGCTGCAGGCTCTAATCTCTGATTCACCATCCCCAAAACACAGACTATGCTTCTTTCCTCCACACCTTTACTCATATTCTTCTCTTTGCCTATAATGCATTCTCCTTATTTCTGTCTTTTGATGTCCTTCAAGGGCCAACTTACTTGACAACTAAAAGCTTCCATTTTCCCCTCGTATCTGTGTCACATATTGTTTTTCCCTGATCTGACCTTATACCACATGATGCTGTGCATATATTCCTCTCAGATTTTGATTTGTATTTTATTAATCTGGCTATGAATCTTAGGATCATAGCTTCATGAAGCTAAAAGGGACAACTAGTTCAACTCCTAATTTTACAGTTGAGAAAACCGGCATCTAAATCAATTAAATGACTTGCCTAGGATTATAGAGGTTATAAACAGCAGAACCAGTGTTTAATGATACTTTATCCCCTTTGCCACATTGCTTTCTTTTTTCTCCTCCTAATAGATTGTAAGCTCCTTGAGGGAAAGGAATTATTTACATTAATGTATTATTATACTTATATAAGAATATATAATTTATATGATAATATATTGTTATGTAAGACTTATGTCATTTATTTTTGTGTTCTGCTTGGTCTCTAGGACAGTATGCACATTGGAAACAGTGAGGTGCCACAGTAAATATAAAGCTGAACCTGTAGTCAAGAACACCTGAGTTCAAATCCAATCTCAGATGTTTCCTAATTATGTTACCCAGGACAAGTCACTTAACCTTATCTGCCTCAGTTTCTTCACAGGGAAAATGGAGATAATAATACCACCTATTTCCCAAGATTGTTGTTAGCATAAAAATGAGATATTTGTAAAGCCCTTTTCAAATCTTAAAGTGTTTTAGAAATGCTTGATGATAATGACAATGATATTTTTAATGTTGATTATAAATTGTTATGTTCTGTAGCTTCTAGTAAGGGAGACTTTATTCAGAGGCTAAGTTGTGGAGTAAGAAATAATGGGTAGGAAGCCAATTAATTAATTCTGGATGCTCTCCTAATGTGAGCAAGAAAGCCTTTAAGGTAAGAGGATCAGACTGAGTATTGTATGTGACCTTTAGGTTTTCTCCAGGCAGTGGAGCAATACTATAATTGAAGGTCTTGAACTTTTCAATGTCATAAATTTTCAAGAGAACATGGGAGGGGACTTCTAGAGTATGTGGTAACACCAAAAGTTGTAGAGAAGCCCAGATCTCCCTCCTATACCCCCAAACTAAAAAGGATTGCAGATAGATCAATGATAAACTGAAGTAGGCACCCCTATCCAGTGCAGAATGATATTTAAAAAAAGATAGTTTGGAGTCTGGGAAAGGGGTCACACCAGGGAAGCCAATGCAAGTGCCAGTGAATAGCTCTAGAGTTGGATCTCAGCCTTTGTAGAAGAAAATGTTCATTTTTTATGTTTGTCAAAATAATAATAATAATAATATGAAAAAGAGAGAGAACATGAGAGGAAGTAGCATTCTTGTTTTCTGAGTGTCAATAATCCTGGACTTTGGCACCCTGTCTAAAATGATCACTCCATAAACAATGGACACTAATTTCTCGAAGGGAAAGAAATAGGCCTTTTAGAGGCAAAGATGATCCCTAGCTCAGATGTTATCTTATTCAGCATAAATGTCCTTCTGATAACATTATATGGTGATGAATCTCAGTATTGTACAATCTCCTAGGAACCAAAGATATAGGTAACCCAAAAGGCAAAGGAGGGATACAATCGACCAGCAGCTTTTTTTCCAAAGATGACTTATGCTCATGGATCAATATAGGAGTTTAAACATTTGAATGAAAAGAGTGAATGTTAACAGAGTACTATATGACTACCCATGAAATGTATGAAGACATAAACAAGACTTCTTAATCTGGGGTTCATGAACTTAAATGTATTTGTGTGTACATGTGTACATACGTATATACATGTATAGATACTATATTTCAACATAAGTATCTTTTATAATTTTATGTGTTTTATTTTATGCATTTAAAATGCATTTATGCATTTAAAATACTCTGAGAAAAGGCCCATAGACATCACTTGACTCACACACACACACACACACACACACACACACACACACGGACTTAGAAGAAAGCCTCCAGCAAGAATTTCACAGGATCAGAAGGTATGCATGGGTTGTGATCCTCATACTATTCTATATACATATATACTATAGTATATATGTATATATTATATATGTATATTATATATACATATATACTCTATATACACATGATTCCTAACATGTAAACAAAATATGGAGGTGTGGTATCATAGATTTTCCAAGACTCAACAAGTCCATTGGTTTCCTACGTTCTTCCACTGATTCTCATAAGAAAAAATGACATAATAAGGAGTAACCTAGAAAGCATCTCCAGAGATTGTTGATATAAATGGCAAACAAAAACTTTCAGGATGATATAGGTAATATCTTCTTCCAGTTCCATGACTTTGGAAAAGAAAGAAGGCATGAAGTATGGATAGCTACATAGCCAATGATAGGGAAAGACTTTTTTTTTCAGGAGTCACAAATATACCAGAATAATTGACTCCCTGGCAGGGAGTTGAGTAAATTTTATAAAGATGTCAGTCAATACACATTTATTAAGGATATACCATGTGCTGGGCACTGTGCTAAGTGCTGGGATTACAAAATGGAGGCAAAAGACATCTCTGCCCTCAAGGAGCTCACACTCTAAGTGATATAAACATATTTAATGAGAAACTTGTTGACTTGATTAAGGAGAACATCATGTTGAATTTTTGAGGGGAGGAGATAAATAATTTGAAATAATATTATAAAACTACAGTTCTTGGGCAGATTTGGAAGATTAAAGGAGAACCTATATTCTCTTGACTCTTTAAAACTTCTTGAAGTTAATAAACATTTACTGAAGCATCTACCATGTGCAAGGCACCAAGCTAGGTGCAGGGAAAACACTGACAAAGACAATCTAGTACCTTGTTAAGTTTATGTTCTACTAGATGGACCACAAGATCAATATGAATCAACGTTGTGACGTGGCAGCCAAAAACCACAAGTAAAGGTGTAAGATCCAGGAAAAACAGGGATAATAATGCCTATTCTCTGCCCTGGTGAGATGCCATGTGGAGTACTATGTTCAGTTCTGGACCCAACATTTTAACAAGGACATTGACAACTAATTCCTTCTTGGTACAGCTAAGAATTGGTCCAGCCGTTCTGGAAAGCAACTTGGAATTATGGGAAGAAAGTGACTGAATGGCTCAGAGATTCCACTGCTAGGAATATGTCTCAAGAAGGTCAAAGACAAAAAGGAAAGGTCCTATAAACAGGATATGAATTTGTCTCTGGCATTTAGCACTCTTCATAGTCTGGCTCTAGCTCATCATTCCAGGCTGATTTTACATCATTATGTCTCAAGTACTCTAAGGTCCAGTCAAACTAGCTCATTTCTCTGGCCACCATGCCTTGACATAGGCTAGCAATTCATTCATCCATCTATCAATCAGGAGACATTTATTAATCACTTCTTATTTACCGACTTCTGTGTTGGGTCCTGGAGATACAATGACAAAAATGAAACAATCCTTGGCCTTGAGAAGCTTAAAGTCAGTCTAGATGTACACATATGCAGAATATCTACAAAATGAGTACAAGGTAATAGGGGAAGGAGCACTAGGAGCTGAGGAGTATCAGGAAAGGCTTCATATAGGAGGTGATAAAAGAAGAGAAAGGAATACATTTTATTACATACTTATTATCTGCCAGATATTATTATTATTACAGATATTATTTCATTTGATCCTTTTGACAATCCTGTGAGGGAGGTGCTATTACCACCCTCATTTTGCAGTTGAGGAAACTGAGACAGACAGAGATTAAGTGCCTTGCCCAGATTCACAAGTGTCTGAGACCAGATTTGAACTCAGGTCTTTTTGAATCGAGGTTCTACTGAACTAACTTGCCTGTTGCTTCTGGGGAGTCCTAAAGGAGACTAGGGATTCTAAGAGGAGGGAGGGATGAGAAGAGCCCATTCTAGGGAGAGGCAATAGTCTTTGCAGTCACACAGAGGCTGGAGTTGAGTATCATTTGTGAGGAATCCTAAGAAGGATAGTTTGACTGGACTATTGAGTATTTGAAGGGGAGGAGGGTGATCCTGTGAATAGAGTGTTGGATCTGGAATCAGGAAGATCTGAGTTCAAAACCAGCTTCAGACATTAACTAGCTGTGTGACACTGGACAAGTCATTTAATTTTGCTTGCCTCAGTTTCCTCATCAGTAAAAAGAGCCAGAGAAGGAACTGGCTAACCACTCCAGTATCTTTAGCAACAAAATCCAAAAAAGGGTTACAAAGAGTCAGACATTACTAAACAACAACAACAACAATATGTAATAAGGTTAGACAGGTAAGTTGAGACCAACCTTAAAGGCAGTCAGAAAAACTGGGTTCAAGCCCTGCATCTGACACCTCCTGGATATATATGACTATGAGAAGGTCATTTAACCTTCCAGGGAGACCTCAAGCAGTTGATAATAGAAGTTACCAATAAGGTTCTGATTTGTATTGGTGGAAGGAATTTCCATATTGGAAGTTCCCCACATTGATCAAAATAACCACAATCAAAAACCACCTCCTACACTGATGCTACCAACCATTTAATTTGGAGGCAAAGTGTCAACTATGTGCAAAGTTCCATCTCATCAAATTTGGAATTTCCCCTCAGCCTCCCACACAAATCTAGTAGTTTGGATGTGGGGCAGGATCTGCATGCCTCAGAGCTAGTGTTATCTCCATGCCATGGCTCTGACTCATATTTTTTGACCCAAGACAGCACCCTGGACAGTCTGAAAAATTGAATGCCATATGTTGAGAGCCCCCAATCAGCTATACCCAATATATAAAGGGAAGAGGAAGACAGGCTTGTGAAAGTCTCTTTTCTCTTCAGGAAGGCAAGAGAGAAAATTGTTTCAGAGAAGGTTGGGAAACTCTGGAGGGGTGATTGAAGGAGAATGTGATGGGCTCCTATTTTTCTGGAGAATGAAATTAGGGATAAGGATGGACATCAAGAACATCTTGATTCTTAATGGATATCATGGGAATGTTAGAGTTGGAAGCAGTCCTATGGATCATGTACTCTAACCTCTATTATTTTCAGAAGAGAAAACTAGAGAAAAGGGTGGTTTTGAGGCCACATGTCGCCTGCTAGGTCCTCAAGTGTGGCCCTTTGAATCAAAACTTAATAGAAGGATTAATACATTAAATATTTATACAAATATTAAATATTAAAGAATAATTAATAAAAATCCCTTAATAAAAGGATTTTTATTAAAATAAAACTCAGACTTGGTCAAAATGCCACACCCAAAAATCTAGAAGGCCACATGTGGCCTCGAGGATGCAGGTTCCACACTCCTGAGTCCTAGACTACTGAAAGCTTAAGTCATTTTTCTGGATTCCCATAGCCAATATGTGTCAGAGATAGGACCTGAACCACGTCTTCCTGACTTTAAAGTCAACTTTCTATCCACTATGCTTCTCCTTATGGTGGGTTTAGCAGACCAATTGAGTTAGCATTAAGGGGTCATTGCCAACTCTGAGGAAAGCCATGGACCCCTCCTTGACCCTGTCTTCTTCAACATTGTTGTCCATAACTTAGATGAAGGCATATGTGATATGCCTATTAAGTATGCAAATGACACAAAATTCAGAGGGACAATGTTAGAGGACATATTCTAGGTTTGCAAAGGTTTTGTCAAACTAGAACTATGGGCCCAAAAAAAGAAAATGTAATTAAATAAAGAGAAATGAAATGTAAAATTCTAACATAAACTCAAAAAATCAACCTTATAAGTACAAAGTGAGGCATAACTAGGCAACTTTTCCTCTGAAAGCCATTTTGTGGGGGCAAGATGAGATTATAAAGTCAAAATAAGTCAACAGTATGAAATGGATGAAAACATTTAATTCTCTTCCAGCCTGCCTTAGGAAAGACATAAGGTTCCAAATAAAAGAAGTGATAGTGCTCTTGTATTCTGCCCTATTCAAACACATCTAGAGAACTGTGTTCAGAGGCAGGCATCTCAATGTAAGAAGGACATTGAAAAGCAAGAGACTATGCAAAAAAAAAAAAAGGATGTTAAGGATAGCTGAAGACCAAAGGATGATCTGGATAGTCAGGGGATTAGAGACTGTTACCCATAAGGGTTGATAAAAGGAACTAAGAATATTTCACCTGAAAATAGAAGTCTTGAGAAGGGGGGCGGTGATAGGGACTTTCACATATTGGAAGGGCTGTCATGAAGAAGAGATTCTACACTTTTTACACTTGGTCCAAGAAGGCAAAATAGAGAGCCATGGGTAGAAGTTTGCAGGAAGGCAAATTTTAGCTTGTTTTAAAAATTAGAGAAATATAAAAGAGGAATTGGCTGCCATGGATGGAGTGGATTACTTCTCAGCATAAGTTTTCAAGTGGAGGTTGGACAACCACTTGTTATCATGATTGTAGAAGGTTTTCTTAGTGACCTATAGATTAAATCATATGACTTTGAATGTCTCTTCCAGGTTTGAAATTCCATGATTCTATGGGGCTGAGTCTTTGTGTAGTTAGCATTTCTTAGTTATGTGAAAGGTACCTCTGGAGATTACCAAAGTATTGGGTTTGCCTGGAAATAGATGAAGTGTAGAAGACTAGAGCCAGAGAAACACAAGGATGGCTCTTCTCACCCCTTCTAATATGTCTGAAGATAGAATGGAAAGAGCTCTGGATTTAAATTCAAAGGATTAGATTTAACTCTCAACTGTACCATCAACTAGCTATATGACATTAGGTAAGTCACTCAACTTGTTCTTATGTTTCCTCTTATATTAACTAGATGATTCAGGGGATAGGGCACCAGACTTGGAGTCAGGAAGAACTGAGTTCATATGTAGCTTCAGACACATCCTAGTTGTGTGAACCTGGCCAAGTTAGTTAACTACTAATCTGCTTCAGTTTCTTATTCTGCAAAATAGGATTATAACAGCGTCCACCTCCCAGGGTTGTTATGAGGATCAACTGACATAATATTTGTAAAAGCATTTTGTAAAACTTTAAAGTTGTATAATAAATGTTAGCTATTGTCACCACCACCATCATCATCATCTATACAATGGAGTATTGGACTGGATGGCTTCTGAGGTCCCTTCCAGCTCTAGAGTTATGGAACTAAAGGTTCAAACATTCCTCTGTAATTAGATACACGTAAAGAGAATTTTCATATCAAATTGGAGTTTAACCTAGATAGATTAAGGTCTCTTCTGACTTTGAGATTCTGATTCTGTGCTTATATCAATGACTTCACTCACTCTGTATGTTTGTAGGGTGAAGGATGTTATAAAATGAATTATCTCTAGGAAGCAAGCTAAGGAGTCTGGATAATTCTGAACCATGTTTTTTTTTTTCCTCTCTCTCCTCATCTCCTACAATCTGCTTTCTGCCTTCTTTATTCTACTGAACCTGTCCTCTCAAAAGCTGCCTATTCCAATTTAATCATGAAATCTGGCAACAGATTGTTAAGCTTCTTTCTCCTTGATCTCTGCAGCATTTATTTCCTTAAACCACACTTTTGACTGTCTCCTCCTTCAGCTTCCAGAATAGTACCCATTCCTTCCAGGTTCCTGCTGATTTCTTTTGGCTTAAACAAAACCTAGTACCTTTCGCCACCCACTACTGTCCAAATTAATCCCAAATGTCCTTGAGCCACAGTGCAGGTCACCTCAGTGATTTGTGTTCTCAGCTATCTTTCTGAAAATACACGTGCTGGTATCTCAAATAGGAAAGCAGTGTGACCTGGGAGATGGACTATTGGATGTGGCCACAGGAAGTCCTAGATTGGAATATAGGCCGTGTGACAAAGCAACGCGGAGCCTCAGGTTCTCATGTATAAAAATGGGGTAATAGTATCTGTAATACCTTACAGAGTTCTTGTGCAGCTAAAATGAGATAGGTCTATAAAGATCCTTACAAACATTAAAGTGTTATATGAATGTTATTTATTATTATTAATCAGCAAACATTTATGAATGTCCTACTATATGCCAGGCTCTGTGCTCAGAATCCAAGAACAAGAATAAAATAGTTAACTTTGCATTCTATCCAGGTAAATAACAAGTATATAATCTATATATACAGGCTATATACAAAGGAAAAACAAGGTGATAGACAAGGCACTGACAGCTGGCGTGTGGGGGAGCAGGAGGGGATAATGAAAGGCGGTACTTGAATTGTGACTGTAAGGACAGGACACAGTCTAAGATGTAGAGGTAAAGAAGGAGCTGATACAGGGAATGGGGAATAGTTGGTATAAGGACAGAGATGAGATTTGGAGTGTTGTGTCTGAGTAGCAGTAAGAAAGTAGTTTGGATGGATCTTAGTGGGAATATAAGGATTCCATGTAATAAGACTGGAAAGGGAGATTGGGGCCAGGTTATAAAGGTCATTAAATGCCAAGCAAAAGAGTTTATATTTGATCTTGAGGGTCTTGGTATTTATTGATTGTCATTGGTTTTATTACTCATTGTTATTCCTATTAACTATTCATAAGCTCGTTGAAAAAAGAGTCTATTTCAAATTCTTAATATCATCTGCCACAATGTCTTGAATATTGTTAGCCTTTGATACATAGTTCATTGATAGTAAATGCCCTTCTCTGGTCTCCCAAAATGACCTCTCCATTTCACTGGGTAATCTGTGGTGGCCCAACCCCATTTCCACAACCTTTGCTTTGGCTCCTAGACCTGACGACATCAGCTTTTTCATGGGTTGGTTTGAATGGGCTCCCAAAGCATCTATGGTACCTATCTTGATCTCCATCTCTGAATACTACAGCTATCAGGGATTGCGGATCCTGGGAGTCTGACAAGAAACACATTCCATAGACCTAGTCACCCCAAGCCAATCCCACCAGTACAATTCTTCCAGCTTGTTGACAGCTGGGTGGTTGCCTTCCAAGTCTATAATGCATATAGCCATAAGTCCTTTAAGAAGGAGTTGGGAGGGCCTTGGATGGTAATTTGGAGATCCCTCCTATTTTTCTTTCAGAGGAATATGTGATTGACATTTGATTATATAAAGTGGTCTGAAGTACTATCATAGTCACATGGTCCATAGCCTGGCAAGGCAGTGAAGTCCCGAACCATGACAAGGTGAATGGTTCATCAACCCATTTGAAGCCTGTCCAAACCCACACAGAAATAATAAGTATGGATTTCCTCTGTTTGGAAGAACAACAAGAATGCACGGGAAGAAATCTCCAGAACCAGCCGCCTGGAGCTTTGGAAAGAGTGGGAGGTTTGAGAAGGGAATAATATGAAGAGTAGAGATTTCTTCATTCTTTGTACTTATATTCCCAGAACCTAAGTGTCTGGAACATGTAAGAGCTTAATAAATAGTTATCAATTTATTATATTGGTACAAAATTTTACCATTTACAAAGTGTATCAAATACTTTGTTCCATTTGATTCTTATCATGACCTTATGGGGCTAAGTGAGGTTAATGTTATCCCAATTATATAGATGGAAAAAATGACTTGGAGTGCTTGTATGCCTTGCCCAAGATTTCATAACTGGCATTTAAAAGAATTGGGCCTTGAACTCAGGTCTTCAAGCTCTAAAACCAGTACTCTTAACTTTATCTCATTTAAAGATGATATTTTTAGAAGAGATGCTAAGATAGGGTAGAGGACTCCTTTAAGCAAGTGATCTCCAGTCCAATATATTTTCCCCAGACAAAATTTTTACAACCATGTGAAATTTTTTCTTCCTGAAATCTTTGTGCTTTTTGTCTCTCCCCCCCACCTTGTTTTCCTTATCACTCACTCCCTGACTCCCTCCTCTCTCATTATGGTTTCCTTGGGGGTTGGATCTCAGAACATCTTAGCCTTATCCCACACTGGGCAAATCAGAGTTCACCAGCCTAGGTCACTGCCCCAACTCACTTTTGGGTGGTTAGAATTGGCCTCAGTGGGATTTGGTGGAGTACTGCTTAGGTTTGGTGAAGTACTGCTTACCTCCCCTCAGACACAGCATCCTGTAACCTATCCCATTCCCTCTGTTCCTTAGTTCTTTGACCCAGCACTAGCAATTCAGAGTTTTGCAGCATTGGTTCTTTTGGGTGATAACTCCTAGAAAACTTTTGCTCCTGAAAGGCTGTGGACAAGCTTACTGTCGAGGCCCAGGCAAACATCTTCAGCCTGAAGTCAGGATATCTGTATTGCTGAAAAGTGGAAGGTGGGACATAGGTACAAGGAAAGGTTTGATAAAAGCCTGTATTATGTCCTTGGGTCTGCTAATAAAACCTCACTATTGGTAGTATGGGAAGTGAGGGAGGGGTGCTGAGTGAGCTCAGGGTCGTAGAGCAGAGTTTTGGGGCTTCAGGACTTTTCTTTTTAATTTTCTTTTGGATTTTGGATGCTTTAGACCATGGAAAATTTCTGAAGTTGCTTTATCTTTAGTACATAATCTTATGGAAATGTTTGAGAGGTTGTGAGGATAGGAAAAAATGCCTAGCCTACCTTCATGTTACTCACATAACCTAGAACTCCACAACAATAATATGAACTCAGGGTATTCCCTCTAAGGAGATAACACCCAATGTCTTGGACAACCTTTGACCTATATATAATATCATAATAGCTGTTTGATTAACTCAGTCCCTTAATTTCTTTGGGTTTCAGTTACCTCTTCTTCAAAATGAGGAGTTTGGGCTGAAAGACAACCAGTATGATCCTATGGTTTCTAATGATTCACTATTTTACACTAACGAAAAGTCTAAGTAGTTTCATCTGACTGACATGAATGATCTTTTGGCTCTCCCATAAGTGTAACTGAATGAAGGGCATTTAGAGTTTGGTTAGATATAGAA
This sequence comes from Gymnobelideus leadbeateri, assembly GCA_011680675.1. NCBI lineage: Eukaryota > Metazoa > Chordata > Mammalia > Diprotodontia > Petauridae > Gymnobelideus > Gymnobelideus leadbeateri. Next base: position 160,844 of record WOXC01006562.1, read on the forward strand.
GACATCAAGGTCGTCCACTGTGTCCTGGGCCATTGCCAATTATCTTGACTTTTGTCTTGCCATTGGACTTTGATGACTCTGGAAGAGAGAGTGAGGCTGATGACTGTGCAAATCTGCCTCACTTAAATCCAATTCATGTGGAAGACAAGACATGACTCTGTGATGTCATTGACCCTCTTCAAAAATGGAGGATGAACAAGAAGCGCGTTCAACACGTTGAGCTTTATTTTATAGCATTAGGCATTTTAGAGGTCTGGGATAGAGAAACAGATATTCATTTTGGAGACCTGGATAGAAATGACAAGTTGAAATATGCTTGGTGAGAATTTTCTCTCCAGCCAAGGCCTTCAACATCGAGGCCAAACGTCAGTCCTTTTTCCCCATATGGTACTAAGCTTTCATATGCCTGCTCCGCTGTTGGTGAGTACTGCATGCCACATTCATATGTACATAATTTTCTCTAAGAGAAAACCTGACAGAAACAGGTCCTAAGAAAATATTAGACGAGCTTTCAGAAGGTTTCTCTGACCTTCATGTTTTTCCTGAATCTTGATGCTGAGCCCAATGGTTTGAAGAAGAGACTATATCTATGCTTGCAGTTTTGTTGAATGAATGAATGAGAAGCATTTATAAAGTGTTTAATATATAACAGAGACTAACTGAGCTCTGAAGATACAAATATAAAAATGAGAGCCCCCGCCCTAAATATCCTTTCATTTTAATGGAAGGGAGACAACATGTACAGGGGAGTGGTGGCTAGGAGAAAAAGTGAGATTCTGAAACAAAGGTGTCAAGTGTGACTCAATTGCCCTAATTTTTCCAGAAACATCAAGGGAAAATATTGATTCAAAGTAAAAATTTCCTAACAGAGCTATTGACAAAAGGAGTGGGTTTTCCCTCAGTGGAGGTCTTCACTAAGGGTCTAGATACTGAATTTTCAGAGAATATTCTTTCTTTTGCTTAGATTAGATAACCAAGAAGGTTCATTCCGACATTGAGATTCTGTGATTCAGAGGGAGCTAGGTGGAGCAGTGGATGGAGCACTGGACCTGAAGTCAGGAAGACTTGAATTCAAAATCTGGCCCCAGACATTTACTAGCTAATTACCCTGGGGAAGCCACTTAACTTCTGTTTTCTCAGTTTCCTTGACTGTAAAATATGAATAATGATGGTACCTGCCTCCCAGGGTTGTTGTGAGGATCAAATGAGATAATAATTGCAAAGCACTTAGCATGACCTCTGGCACATAGTAGGCATTTAATAAATGCTTGTTTCCTTTCTTCCTTCCATTCGTGGGGCTTAGAACTAGAAATCCTCTCATTTATTTTGATGGGGAAAGTTGAGAGGGAAGAAATGACTAGCACGAGGTCACATAACTAGCAAGCAGCAGAGCCAGAATTAAATAGAACCCAGTACTCCCATCATTAGTTCAACTAGTAATAACACCTTTAAATAAAAGGGATCTATTACTTGGTCTGTCTATAAAATAAATCTATTGAAATTAGGTTTTAGTATCTGTTATCTGGCATGGGGTTTCTTACAGTACAATACTTTTCCTAATTATATTTTTATTAAAATTGGCTTCCTTTGCTACTCACTAAGTGCAGATTGGGATGAAGAAGAGGAGTGGCTCTGTGGAATTGGGAACTCAGCCTGAGATTAAAAATCTGTCACACACATAGGCAGATAGTCAAGAAGTGACTTTATTTAAAATTAGTCATTAAGTTATATTATTCACTCCACCTCCACTGCCACTCCCAGATAGATTCCTAGACCTGGTCCCTGAAGATTAGAGGGTGTGTGTGTGTGTGTGTGTGTGTGTGTGTGTTTGTGTGTGTGTGTATGTGTGTGTGTTGGGCAGGAGAGAAGGGGCTGTGATTTGCATAGACCTAAAGTACTTTGGCAGGAATCCAAACTTTCTCTCTAAGTCTCCATCAACTGAAGTTAATCTGGAAGGTGGACAAGAAGCCTGTACACTCCCATTTAAACCACAAGCCCTCTTGGCATTCTAAGAAGCATGGGCTCCAGTGGTGCAAATAACTGGATATTTAGTTTGGGTCCTTTTCCCCCAAAAGCAAAGAGATGATTCTTTTTTTTTTTTTTCTGAGGGAGGCAGGAGGAGGAAATGGATAAAAATATTTACATAGCGACCACCTAGGCCAGGTTAAAAAACTCCTGTTCCAGGTGTGAAACTTCAGCCAAGCAAATCTCTCTTTCTCTTTCTCTTTCTTTTTCTCTTTCTCTTTCTCTTTTCTCCTCTCTCTCTCTCTCTCTCTCCTCTCTCTCTCTCTCTCTCTCTCTCTCTCTGTCTCTCTCTCTCTTTCTTTCTCTCTCTCTCTCTCTGTCTCTCTCTCTCTCTCTCTGTCTCTCTCTCTCTCTCTCTCTGTCTCTCTCTCTCTCTCTCTCTCTCTCTGTCTCTCTCTCTCTCTCTCTCTCTCCCCTCTCTCTCTCTCCCTCAATAGGAGTATACAAGGAGTTAATTGAGATTAAAATCCCTGAAGTTGCCCCAGTGATCACTACTCTCTCCTGCTTTTCCATCACCTCACTTTACAAACAACAAACAGCCTATCCACTTGTTTCAAGCATGGTGGGGTTTTTTATGTCTTTTTTATTTGCTTTTTTTTTTTTAGGTTGTGAGAGTGTTAGATGATTTGTTGCCTCCCTGACTGGGAAACATTTATTACAGCTGCTTAATCTTTCCCTCTCCTTAGTACAGCTTGATCCCTGCTACCTAAGAGCTGAATCTTTACTTTGGCAGGAAAACCAAGCTGCTCACACTATAGAATATAGTGATTTTAATTTTAATCAACCAGACAATTTGGTACCAACCAGGTGACAATGGCAAGTAAGGAATATTTATTATATAGAAGATCGTAAAGTAGACTTTGTGAATGATGAAACAAACAAAAACAAACAAACAACAACAAAAAAAAAACACAAGACACAATCCCTGACCTTTAAGGGTTTCCAGTCTAGCTGGAAACATGAAACATATATCATAAATCCTATAATACCTTTTATTTGATAAGTCCTTTTAATTTTCCAAAGAATTTTTACATTTGTTGTCTTATTGTATCCCCAAAACCACCTTGGGAGAAAGAAAGTTATAAAAGGAGAGAATCAATGCATAAAGTGGATTTGCATTTTTCAAAGAAACTATTTGCCTAGAATGTTGACATAATGGTAGACTCTTATTACTGTATCTGAATTTTAAATATTCAAATTTTGATTGTTTTTGAAAGGAAGAATTGTGATTATATGTGCCCTAAGAAGGGGAGAATCAATGACTTAAATGATATAGGGGACTCCAAAGTGATGAAATTAGTCTCTACCAATTCAGGTCAACACCTTTTCTACAGCTTATAGATTTATGCACATGTATAACCTATATCAAATTACTTGCCTCCTCCATGGTGGGGGGAGGGGAGAGGAGAGAGAATTTGAACCTCAAAAAGTTTTTAAATAAAAAATAAAATTGTTTTACATGTAGTTTGGGAAAAATGAGATATTAAATTAAAAATAAGTCTTGCAGTCTTAGAGATTTGCCTAGGGCACTTAGAGATTAAGTGATTTACCCACTGACACATACAGTATATATCAGTGGTAAGATATCCAGGATGTATCAGTGGTGGGATTTGAAACCAAGCCTTCCTATAGTTGAGGCCATCTGTCTATTCACTGCTCCCCCATATGTCAGCCCCCTGATTTATAGATAAAGATGCTGAGTTTTATTGGTCTAGTTAACTTCTAAACTAGAATTAAAATCCAGGTCTCCTGACTCCCATTTCCAGGTACTTTCCATTCACACTTCTGTGAAATCATTGGCTCTGGTGGGAAAAAAATTCTAATACCTCTAAGATTTCTTGAAATGGGGGGAAACATGAAATAACCTCTAGTAGTCTTTGTTTCTATAACCCTGAAGCCCAAGGTAGATCCAAGGTTACTCACTTTTATACTAATTAAGAATACTTAGACTCAGGAAGCAGACCTCACTCAGTTTTCTCCTCTATAATACAAAGGAGTTGGGTTCAGGGTTCCTGAAGGTCCTGACATTTTGTAGGAAGGGAAGAAACATGTATTAAGTGCCTCCTGTGTGCTAGTCTCTGTGTTCAATGCTTTACAAATATTATCTCATCTGATCCTCATAACAACCCTGGGGGGTAAGTGCTATTGTTATCCCCATTTTGTAGATGAGGAAACTAGACAGAAGTTAGGTGACTTTTCCAGGGTCACACAGCTGGTAAATGTCTAGGGCTGGATTTGAACTCAGGTGATTTTGACTTCAGGCCCAGCATTCTGTCCACTTTGTCACCTGGCTATCTTTATGGTTCTTTGGTTCTATATCTCTAAAGACCTGGGGAGGATACAGCAGATAAGTGGTATGAGTCAGATGAGATTGTCAAGAAAAGACTTTAAAGAACAAAAGGGTATTGCAGTAACTCTTGAAGAAAGTGAAAGAAATGAATTAATGAAGAAAAAGAGGATAAACATTCTAGGTAGCATGTGAATACTCATCTATTAAGGAGTAAGAAGTTGTTTTCGGGGAAGTTCAAATGAATTTGCTTGACTAGAGATGAGGGCCCATGTTGAAAAGTAAGGGAGTGGGACAGCTAGGTGGTACAGCAAATAGAGCACTGGCCCTGAAGTCAGGAGGACCTGAGTTCAAACCCGACTCAGACACTTAACATTTACTAGCCATGTGACCTTAGGCAAGTCACTTAACCCCAATTGCCCTGCCCTCACCCCCTCCAAAGAAAAGTTTAAAATAATTTTTAGAAAGAAAAGTAATGGGGTGCTTCACTCCTATGGCCATCACACATAGTATCAAAGACAGGTTGAGATTAAATTCCTATGTAACATTTGACTAAAACAATTACTACATGACACATTTCATTTATATACTTTCCTACTAAAGAAGGAAGATTATAGCTTCTTTTCTTTCCAGAGAGTTGAGGCAGAATTACAATGTACTTTCCATATCTATTCAAAAAATGCCATAGGATCCTAGATTTAGAACTGGAAAGGATCTATTAAATCATCAGGTCCAACCCCTGCCCATTTTTATGATGTGGAAACTGAGGCTTGGAGGGACTTGCCTAGACTCCCACAGTTTATATGGGTTTGAGAACAGGTAATGATATCCAAGTTGCCTGAGGACAATAAAACTCAGCAAATCAGCAAGGCACTCTAGGCTCACAGAAGGAAATATATTACCTATGTTGAGTGGGTATAGCACAAGAAAGCTAAGAGCACAGATGTCCATGTGTGTATGTTGTTGTTTAGCTGTTTGTTTGTTGTTCAACTCTTCATGACCCCAGTTGGGGCCTTGTTGGCATTTTGTGTTTTGTCATTTACTTCTCCCAGCTCATTTTTACAAATGTGGAAACTGAGGCAAACAGGGTTAAGTGACTTGCCCAGGGTTACAAAGCTAGTAGGTATCTGGGACTGAATTTGAGCTCAGGAAGGAAGGAAGAAATGTGGCGATTCACCCCAGCAAAACAGTTCTCATAAGGCTAAAACTCAACCAAGATCACAAGAGAACTCTGGGATACAAAGCTAAAACTCACCAAGAAGGAAAGGAAAAAAGGAGAAAGGTAAAGGAGAAATTGCAAGGAAAAAAATCCCCTGCATGACTGATTAAACTGCTCAAACAAGCCAATATGGCAGAGAAAAGGCAACAACTTCCCTAAGCCCTCCCCCAGACTGCTCCAAACATCTTTAAATGGTGCCATAAAACAATTCCTGGAGCAGTAGAACCCACAAAAGGATGAGGTAAAAATGATTTCCCAGCCAGAAACAACTTAGAAAGTCAGCAGGAAAGGTTAGTCACACCTTGGTGAAAGTGGAGCACAATCCAGTGCAGGCCCCTCCCAGCAAACCAGGAGCAGGCCTTAGGAGCCAATGAATCAACAGTGGCAACAGCTGCTTCCAGAGCTCTCAGCCCACAGACAGTAAGGGAGATCAAACAAGTGGGCAGAAGGAGATTACAGAGGCCTCTTTGCTAATACTGAGTCAGGAGTCTTTTGCTTTGCCCATACCCTTACTAGCCAAGTGACCTTAGGCAAGTCACTTAACCCCAATTATCCTGCCCTTCTCCCTCCAAAAAGGAAAAAAAGAGTTGGAAGTCAAGAGATAGGCTGGGAAAATGAGCAAATATCAGAAAAATACTGTAACCATAGAAAATTATTGTTGTGACAAAAAAACTCAACACACATATTTAGAAGAAGAAAATAAAGTCAAAGCTCCTACATCCAAAGTCTCAGAGAAAAATATGAATTGGTCTCAGGCCATGGAAGAGCTCCAAAAGGATTTTGAAAATCAATAGGAGAGGTAGAGGAAACATTGGGAAGAGAAATGAGAGTGATACAAGAAAATTATGAAAAATGAGTCAACAGCTTGGTAAAGGAGACACAAAAAATCCTGAATAAAATAACAACTTACAAAACAGACTAGGCCAAATGGCAAAAGAGGTATAAAAAGCCAATGAAAAGAAGAATGCCTTAAAATAAGAATTGATCAAATGGAAAAAGAGGCACAAATATTCACTGAAGAAAAAAATATCCTTAAAATGTAGAATTGGCCAAATGGAAAAGGAGGTACAGAAATTCACTCAAGAAAATAATTCCTTAAAAATTCAAATGGAGCAAATGGAAGCTAATAAGTCCTTGAGAAATCAAGAAGCAATAACACAAAAACCAAAAGAATGAAAAAAAATAGAAAAAAAATGTGAAATGTCTAATTGGAAATTCAACTGACCTAGAAAATAAATCCAGGAGAGAGAATTTGAAAATTATTGGACTACCTGAAAGCCATGAGGAAATAGAGAGCTAGACATCATCTTTCAAGAAATTATCAAGGAAAACTAGCCTGATCGTCCAGAACCAGAGAGTAAAATAGAAATTGAAAGAATTCACTGGTTACCTCCTAAAAGAGATCCCAAAATGAAAATTTCCAGGAATATTTTACCCAAATCCCAAAGCTCCCAGGTCCAGGTAAAAATGCTGCAAGTAGTCAGAAAGAAACAATTCAGCTCCTTCAACCCACCTTCTAGCCTGGTCTCAGCTGGAGGAGGCAGTGGAGGCAGAAGTCAGGGTAGCTACTCTGAGACCCAAGAAAATGTCTGGTAACAAGGATTGGTTTTAAAGTTCCCAAGTTCCTAGCCTTTCTCACATGTTGACAAAGAACTTTCCAGTTGAACCTTCTCAACAACAATGAATCTTCCTCTAGGATATTCAGCATCAGAGAATTACAGTGTGTTGAGTTTTGCATCTAAGGTTACATAGATCACAGAATCACCACTTTGCAAAGTAGTCCTGCCTAATCAAAATACTGTCCTTCATCCAAAAAAAGATTCCCAAGGAATTCATCATGAAATACAAACATGGAGAGATCAATCCAGTGTCACATCAGTTTGTACAAATGCAGCGAGTGCAACTGACCTTAAGGAAACTGTCACAACAGGTGATTTATGGGTTCTTATTTTGTCTTTTGTGCCATGAGGGATAGTGTTCAATATAAAACCTGTCTGGGACAGAATAAAAAGGAGTCTCAATCCAGCCAAGCTGGCCCTTGATGAGCTTTTGTAGTTGGATGATCATGAACCGAAGAATATAGAAACCTTAGCTCTTGAGGCTTGACCATCTTGACCTCAAGTCCCTAAACAAATCTAGACAGAGCTCCCAAAATGACTATGTTTTCTCCTTCCTGCATGATTCCCTTTGATGACCCATATTGACCTGATTTTCCAAAATGGTGATGATGTGAGTTATGAGAAACAACAGTGGAGAGCCAGAAGTTGTAGGGAAGCATCCAGAAAGCTTTGGCTATAAGATGTACCAAAAACCATGAAAAAAAATTTAGTTACCTGCAAGCTTTTGTCCCACCAAAAACTTGTTGTAATAAATGAACATTCACTTGTATTACTATTTTTTCATGTGTATGTAGAGGTTTTTTTATGATTAATAAACTGCAAATAATAAAAAAGAAAAAAATTCAAATATTGTGAAGCTACAATCAAAAATAACAGAAGATTCAATTGCTTCTACATTAAAGAATCAGAGGGCTTGGAATATGATATTCCAGAGGGCAAAGAAGCTAGGATTACACCCAAGAATCATCTATCAGCAAAGTTGAATATAATCCCTCAGGCAGAAAATGGAAATTCAGTGAAATAGAGGGCTTTCAAGAACTTTTATTTAAAAGATCAGAGCTGAATAGAAATTTTGGCATTCAAATGCTAGACTCCAGAGAAACATAAAAAGGAAAAGGAAATCATAAGGTACTTAACAAGATTAAACTGTTTACATTTCTACATGGGAAGATGCTATTTGTAACTCATAAGAACTTTCTCATTGTTGGGTCAGTTAGAAGGCATATATATAGACAGACAGCACAGCTGTGAGTTAAATATGAGGGGATGATATTTAAAAAAATAAAATTAAGGGGTGAGAGAGGAATGTACTGGGAGAAAGGGAGAGGTAGACTGGGGTAAATTATCTCATATAAAAGAGGCAAGAAAAAAATTTTATACTGGAGGGATAGAAGGGAGAGGTGAGGAGAAGTGAGTGAGTTTTAACCAGAATTGTCTCAAAGAGGGAATAACATACACAATCAGTTGGGTATAGAAATCTATCTTACTATACAAGAAAGTAGGAGGGGAAGGGGATAAGAGAAAGGGGGGATGATAGAAGAGGGGGCAGATTGAGGGAGGGGGTAGTCAGATGCAAAACACTTTTGAGGAGGGACAGGGTGAAAAGAGAGAGAGAATAGAATAAACAGGAGAAGTAGGATGGAGGGAAATACACTTAGCAGTAGTAACTGTGGAAAAAAATTCAAAGCAATTTTCTCTGATAAAGAACCCACTTCTTAAACATATGGAGAACTGAGTCAAATTTAGAAAAGTAAGAGCCATTCCCTAATTGATAAATTATCAAAAGATATGAGGTTTTCAGATGAAGTAATCAAAGCTAGATAGCCATATTTAAAAAGAAAATAATCTAACTTTATCGATTGGAGAAAAATAAAACAATTCTTAGGTACTACCTCATATCTATGAGATTGGCTAAAAGGACAGAAAAGGAAAATGATGACAGCTGTTGGAAGGGATGTAGGAAAAATGAAACATCAATGCATTGTTGGTGGAATTGTCAACTGACTCAACCACTCTGTAAAGCAATTTGGAACTATGCCCAATTTTGAACTATGCCCAAATAGCTATAAAACCTTGCATACCCTTTGACCTAGCAATACCACTACTAGGTCTGTATCCCAAAAGAGATAAAAAAAAAAGGAAAAAGACCTATATTTGCAAAAATATTTCTAGCAGCTCTTTTCTGGTGGCAAAGAAGTAGAAATTGAGGGGATGCTCATCAATTGGGGAATGACTGAACAAATTGTGGTATGTGATTATGATGGAATACTATTGTGCTATAAGAAATAATGAGTAGGATGCTCTCAGAAAAACCTGGAAAGACTTACATGAACAGATGCAAAGTGAAATGTACTATGTATAAAATAACAGCAATACTACAAGATGATCAGCTGTGAAGACTTGGCTATTCTCAGCAATATAATGATCCAAGAAAACTCTGAAGGATTTAGGATGAAAAAATGCTATCGATCCCCAGAGAAAGAACTAATAGTATCTGAATTAGGATTGAAGCTTACTTTAAAAACAAACAAACAAACAAACAAAAAATAACTTTACTTTTCTTGAGATTTTTATTTTGGTCTATGTTTTCTTTCACAATATGACTAATATAGAAATATTTTGCATGACTACACAGGTATAACCTATATCTAATTGCTTGCCTTCTCAATGAGGGGTGGGGTTGGGAGGTAGGAAGGGAGAGAATTTGAAACTCAAAGTTTTAAAAATGAATGTTAAAATTTGTTTTTACATGTAACTGGGGAAAAATAAAATACTAAATACATTTTTAAAAACTTCCTCAAAAAGAAAACTATGTTAATTGAAAAAAGGAACAGGATTGGTTTCGGGTAAGGCAGCTGGTGGTCAGACTGATGACAAGGAAGGCCTTGACCAAAAGGAATTGCTAATGCTTGACATACAGGCAGATGATTAGAAAAGGCTTTGGGGAAGTCAAATCCACCCATCTTGTTATAAGGGGTCTGTGCAGGACCTGATGGCAAGAGGACACCTTACTAACAGATTATAACACCACATATGTGAGATACTAAATAATAAGTTGGGAATGGTGATATTGAAAATAGGAAAAAGAGGGGGAGATACAAAAGAGAGTGAAAAAAACTTGGTTTTTCTTTACCCTATCCCCATTCTACCCCAAACTGCTCATGTGAAGTTTAGCTTCTCTCTGATCATATGAACTGATCTTATATGAACTGATTTATGTATATTTATACTCCCCATTACCATGGAAACTCCTTGAAAACTTTTTGTTTCTCTTTTTTCTTTATATGCCTAGCACTTAACACTGTGCCTGGAATGTAGTAAGGGATCAATTAGTGCTTCTTGATTATTTGATTGACTAACCTATCTTTCAAGGTCCAACCCAAATGACAAAAATGATTTCTCCTACCTTATAGTTTATCTACTTGTGGGTGTACCATCTCTCCTCAACTATCTGCTAATTTTGTAGAAATTAATAAGATATTGCTCTTCCCTAAGTCTCAGTTTCTTTATCTAAAAATGAAGCAAAAATACTTCTACTTCCTACCCCCTAACTTAGTTATAAGAACAAATGAAATGATGTGTGTAAAGTGCTCAGCAAATTATAAAGTTCCATAGAGCTCTTAACAATGATTATTGTTCCTGCACCAGGCCAGAAACATAGAAAACTGTAGACCAGAACAGTTTTTTTTTTAAATCCCAGTGACTAGAATGTTCTTCCATTCACGAACTAAACCACAGCCCCATTGTGTTAGAGTTAATGGTTCCCAGAGTGAAAGTATCATCTCTACATTTTGGGAAGGCACTAAATGCTATTTCTGCTGGAGCTGTCCAGCACACAGGATGGGATGCTATTGGATAACCAATCAAATTTGTCACCATTGTTTAAAACAAAACAAACCTGCTAGAATTTCCTAGAGAAAAGACTAAAGCTCTTCACTTGAAAGCAGTCCCATTCTTCTTATTACTGTGGTTCTATAGTTAAAATCTTCCTATTTGCAGTCATACCATAACAATAGGGTGTTGGGCCTTTGACACTGGAAATTTGTGTTGCTGTCCCAGTTGCTTTCAAAGGGTGCAAATAACCCTTTTCAAAGCACAACACAGAAATAATTGTTGTTGAATACCTGTATCAGTAACCTACCATAATGGCATAAAAGATTGTTAGCACAAATCTCCCTAAAATCCTATATTAGAAAACTGTTCTGGCTCCCAATGGTCTCAAAGGAGCCTAGAGACCTACAATTTTAGCAATCATGTATCAAAATCATATTTCCAGTCTGGAAGATGTCCATGTGAGACAATCATATTGTCATAGGTAAAGTGTTCCTTTTAGCAGAGTGTTTTTGTAGTGTGATGGAAAGAATTCTGAACTAAAAAGGAGAAGGGCTGGGTTCTAATCATAACTCTAACATTAATTAACCCCTGTGACTTTGTACAAGTTCCTCCTCTTCTCTGGACCTCCCCTTTCTCTTTTAAATCAGTGGTGGGTTCAGACTAAGTGATTTGTGTGACCCTTCCCAGATCTAGATCATAAGGCCAATGGTCAGAAAGACTGACTGAAGCTGGGTTTTTGGTACCCTGGCTGTTTTCCCATACGTTCACTATTTCACCTCTTCCTAAAATACCGTGTTTTTGTGCTGCCCCTGGTTATCCAAAGACACCCACTGGGTTGTACTTAAAAATTGTCTGTCTTCTTCACTCCCTTTATCTAATAAGACTTCCATCCCCTCAGTGCTTTGCTGTGTGATACAGTGGTTGAAATACTGAGCTTAGAGTCATAAATAACTGAGGTCATATCCTGCCTCAGACATGTACTGGCTGTGTGACCCTGGACAAGTCACTGAACATTCCTCATATTTAATATGACAAGAGTTTGACTTGATGGCCTCTAAGGTCCCTTCCAATTCTAAACTATAATGCTATGATATTATGAAAATGATTTGCTCTCAGAATTTCATAATTAAGGAAAATATTCTGATACTTTGCACAAAATTGGGCCTGCTCTTCTTTATATCCCCAGTGTTTACCTAGCCCAGTGGTAAACATGGGACATCTAATAAGTATGTATTGAGTAAAGAAAGGTATTACCCTTCCCAGGGGTAATTACTTTTAAAGGGATGCACTTGGAGATAGCGATGTCCTGGCATCCTTTCCTGAACCTCACCCCTAGCGAATGGAAGGTATTTGGGGACTGAAACAGCCTTTTCTTTTTCAAATCACACGTTTATGAGTACTCAGTCTGCTCGAATATGAAGTTTCTGAGCTCATGGTTTTGATGCCTTTAGCTAAGTTGGTGGAGGAAGACAAAGCAATTGTACTGGGGTAAAAAAAAAAGTTTTTTAAAATTAAATTGGAGGAGGGAGGGCAGGGCAATTGGGGTTAAGTGACTTGCCCAAGGTCACACAGCTAATAAGTGTGTCAAGTGTCTGAGGCCACATTTGAACTCAGGTCCTCCTGACTCCAGGGCCGGTGCTCCATTCACTGTACCACTTAACCACCCCTCAGGTTGATTCTTTAGGGAGAGGACTGAAACCTGCAATTTCAAGGACCTGTTAGCATTCCTCCTAGAAGAGAAAACTCTACCAGTGCAGGTCAGCATCTTATCTGTGACTCACAGTTTTAAAGAATTCCCTAGAGCAGTGGTGTCAAACTCAAATAATCAACCAATACATATATAATAAGTGCCTACTGTATGCCAGTATAGAAATCTTGTTTCAGACACTTACTAGCTGTGAGACCCTGGGCAAGTCACTTACCCCTGTTTGCCTCAGTTACCTTATCTGTAAAATGAGCTAGAGAAGGAAATGGCAAACCACTCCAGTATCTCTGCCAAGAAAACCCCAAAAGAGGTCTCAAAGAGTCACACACAAATGTAAATGACTAAATAACAAAAACAACTATGTACCAGGCACTGTGCTTTGGACTGGAGATACAAAAAGAGTCGAAAGAGTCTCTTACCTTAAGGAATTTGCAATCTAATGGAGGAGACAAATAGAAATGTGTGCCACTAAACCTTATATAAAGATCCCTGATAATCACATATGGACTTAGAAAATCACATCAAATAAACATCATTTGCATTCTATTGTACTTTCATTTGTTTTGTTAAATAATTCCCAGTTCTATTTTAATCTGGTTCAAGCCGCACTATGGAGTATTGAGGCTGCATGGTGGTGGGCCCTATGTTTGACACCTAGGCCATAAGAACACCAAGAGGTCAAATGACTTGCCTAGAATGAGAGGTGGGGTGACCACAGGTCTTCCTGGCTCTGAGGGTAGGTAGCTCTTTTCCCTTACACCATGCTAGAGTGATTTGTCATTGCTCAAAGGAGACCCTCATCACTTCATGTTATTCTCCTGAGTTCACTTAGTATGGACCCACCTTGACTTTGAACCCATGGCTCCTAAAGTCCTTGTTTTCTTTCCTCTGATCTGATATCTGGTATCTCATGCATTTAATATGGATGACTTTTCATAGAATCTCAGAGCTGGGGGGATCTCAAAGTCCATCCACTCTAAACCAGCTGTAAACCTAGATCACAGAGATGATATATTTAATCCAATTTCTTCATTTTGAACATGAGAAAACTGAGGGCCACAGAGACTGAGTGATTTGTCTAAGGTTACACAGGGAGAAAGGATCTGAGCTTAGTCAAAGCTAGGATTTGAACTTCCTCCTGTTTTCTTCCTCCTGTCCCACTCCCCCCAGTCAAACAAAACAAGTCTAGTCCTTTGTCCATATGTCAGTTCTTAAAATACTTGAGGGTAACCATCATGTCTCCCCTGAATTTCTTCTTTTCTGGGAACATCCTGAGTTCTTTCAATCAGTTCTCATAAAATGGGTTCTTCAAGCTTTTCACTGTCCTTGTAGCTCTTCCTTAAATGCTCTTTATCTTATTAAATCCTTCCAAAATTGTGGCCCCTTTGACCCTAGGGATGGAATGCTATTCTACATCTGCACCCCCTCTGACTTTCATTCATTTGTTCACCATCTACTGAAACAATATACACATGCAACCCCTTCCTCCACTTTTCATATGCCCTCCCCTCCCACACAAATATCCTAGACCGAACAAAACACTTTAAAGTCCCTAAAGTATCAGACTTGACAGCAAGAGGTTGCCTATTTCCTTGCCAAGAACTGGCCCGACAGGGAGACTCTAGATTCATTCTGCAATTGGCACCCACCTGGCTGCCTTCTTTCCCCCTTCCCCCTCACTGCATTCATTTACTGAACTCGACTTCCTACACAGATAAGGTATTCTTTAACTCTCCTAGTAACAACAACAAAAACATTTATATAGTACTATGTGCCTGACACTGTGCTAAGGACTCTATGATATTGTCTGACTTGGTCTTCACAACAACCCTGGAAGGCGGGTTCTATTGTTACCCTTATTTTACATATGTGGAAACTGAGGCAAAAAGAGGCTAACTTTCCCAGGATTATGCAGTAGTGAGTATGCAAGGCCAAGATTTGAACTCAGGTCTTCCTTGCTCTAGATTCAGCACTCTTTCCTCGATACCACCACCTAGCTGCCCCTCCCTGGTGACTCAGAGATGGGAAATTGACTTGGGGGAGATCTTCAAAGCATTCTTTCCTTCTGGCTTCAGAGAAGATTTTTCTCTTTCAAGTTTCTCTCTTGACTCTGCCATTCTTGGTCAGTGTTTTAAAAGAAGGTGGGTTGGTCACTTGCTGGGAATGGAAAATAGAGTGGGGAGATCACTAGGTCTGAAGTCAGGTTCATTTCTCATCTCTTATGCTTACTGCCTGTGTCCATGCCAGCCAAGCTACAGTGGGGAAGAGATTTTGCTGCCATTGTTGAGAGTCCTTTGGTTGGACATTTAGTATGGATTTCCATGCAAGGAAGAGCTGGAAATGTTAACCAGAGCAACAAGGAGAAATGCTTACTTACAGTAACAGTAAAAGTCTTCACCAAGCAGATAGCTGCCATTTACTGGTACCTGCTCCTTGGCTTGGGCACAAAAGTAGTTTTTCTTACATAATAGCTAGTATTTATATAGCACCTACTATGCACCAAAAGCATCAAATATTATCTCATTTGATTCTCATTACAACCCTAGGAAGTAAGTGCTATGATCCCCATTTTGCAGTTGAGGAAACTTAGTCAAAAAGTTAGATCACATATCTAGTAAATGCCTGAGACTGGATTTGAACTCAGGTCTTCTTAATTCCAGGCCCAGCACTCTATCCCCTTGTTGACTCAAAAAAATACATTATTTCTTCTTTATTACAAATTCAAGTCTCTACCTTCAACAGACAATCAATATGCACATTCTAAAATCTCCCATGTAATGTTTCTTGCATACAGAACATGGTATTTTGGGGAGATCCATACCTTATCTTCCAATTTAGTGCAATTCAATTTAACAATCATTTATTACACTCCTACTGGTGTCAAGTAGTGGCTACCAGTGCTAGCCACTGAAGTCTACCAGAGAGAATACAATAGAAAGACAAAGATACATTAACAACAACAACAACAAAATAATGAAATTACCTTTGCTTTTAAGGAGTTTCCATTCTGCTGGCTGGAATTGGAAGAATAGTATGTAGTCAGATAAGTCAATATAGATCAGCTTCTGGGGTAGGTACACTAGCTAGATGAATTAGGAAAGGCTTCTTATAGGAGGTGGCATTTGAGTTGAGCCTTGAAGGGGGCTACTGATTCTCAGATGGGAAAAGAGAGATCATTCTGGGGAATACTGGGGAATAAGTGATAGCCTGTACAAAGATGTAGAGACATGAGATGGAATAACAGGTATGATAAACATCAGATAGGAGTGTTTTCTGGCTGGAATGTAGGACATCTGGATTTTGCGTTGCTTACCACTCTGCTTGGAAACACCTGTTGCATCTGATTCTTCTTAAAGCTGCACAATTTTGAAAGTTTCCAGTTAAACTTCTGACATGCATGTGCCCAAAGACATCCTAATTTCCCATTCTCACCAATTCAAGATTTAAGCAGTGACCACTTTCCTATCTCTGAGACTGAGGTTAAGTGGCATCACCTACCCAGTATATTCAACCCTGCTATAGGAATGACCGTATGTGTCTCTCACTTTTTGTTTTCTAAGTGCTTTCTTTGACTATGTTGTAAGCATTTGCATTGCTAAATTTCCATTGAGGTTAATTAGTTCTTTTTTTTCTGATGATGGATTCTAGTTTCTATCACCTCTAACTGGCCATATAGCATTGGGTGAGTAGCTAAATGGTGCAGTAGACAGAGTGTTGAGTCTGGAGTCAGAAAGAGTCATATTCCTGAGTTCAAATCTGACACTTATTAGTTGTGTGACCCTGGGCAAGTCACTTAACCCCGTTTGCCTCCGTTTCCTCATCTGTAAATGAGATGGAGAAGGAAATGACAAACCACTCCAGTATCTCTGCCAAGAAAACCCCAAATGGACTCACAAAGAGTCAGACATGACTGAAAATGACTCAACAACAAAGGAGTTTCTGTTATTGATAGCTTTCTGGCTTATGCCTTTGGACTGTATTTGTTCTTTTCAGCCCAAGAATGGTGCATTATTCTAGAAAAAGGCCTGCTCCATCTCTGACTTGTGTGATTTTCACTAGGCTTCAATAGCCTCATCTATAAAATAATAACAGGAGAAATATTAACAATACCTTTCCCACAGGAAGATAAGGGCCTGGACTAGATAATCTTTTTGAGGATGTTTTCAATCAAACAACAAATGTTTAATAATTGTCTGCTTTTTGCCAGGCATTGTGCTAGTGTAACCCTCATTCTCACTAGTTCTCAAATGCCTATTAACATAGGTTTTGGAGATACAGAAACAAGAAAAAAGATATTCTCTGCCCT
Organism: Gymnobelideus leadbeateri; assembly: GCA_011680675.1. Lineage (NCBI taxonomy): Eukaryota > Metazoa > Chordata > Mammalia > Diprotodontia > Petauridae > Gymnobelideus > Gymnobelideus leadbeateri. The sequence continues at coordinate 177,839 of WOXC01006562.1, forward strand.
CAAGGATATTGAGGCCTTAAGTTTAGCAATGGAGCACATAAATGTATATATGGGATATGAGATCTGGAAAAGGATTTAGAAAGGCTTCCCATAACATGGTATATCACATCCTAATAATACATAGACTCTATAATTTGCAAATGACTAATTCATAGTTATACATAAATTACAGAGACTTAAAGCAAAATCAGATCCAATCTGTTCATAGAATTCACATTTGTTTGACTTGCAATAGAGTTTCAACCTCCTGTCCCAACTGTTACTATTGCCCTTAATACATTTCTACACACACACACACACACACACACACACACACACACACACACACACCACACACACCACACACCACACACACCCTACCTAATATGACTGCTACTAAACTTCTAAGACAACGAAGTCTAAGATCTCTAACTTCTAAATACCCAAGGAATCCAGTCCAAATTGCATTAGCAAAACATCAACAATGCCCTATGCTAATTTGCTGAGTTCTGTTAACACCTGAATTAATCAGAATCTCTTTCCATCCCCCATTTCAACATCTTTCCCTTTCTCTCAACTTCTCTGTTACACATACACACACACACACACACACACACACACACACACACACACACACACACACACACACACCAGAAAAATATTGAGTTCCATTCCTTTCTATACCATTAGAGTTAAATTCAAATCTTGTAGCATTATCATCCATAAAACTATTCCCCAACTCTGGCACTGTCAGAAGCTGGCATTTCTACTTCTCTCATTCTTTTAAAAGTTATTTCTTTGTCAGAAAGCATTCGAGGAGTTTCCCCTCCCTTCCCTCTTGACCCTCCTCTGTGGTGTGAACACTTCTTGAGCCAAGTGCTGAGTACAGCGGCCATTCTTAGTTTTGCTAGACAAAGAAGATGGTTCCCTTAGCAACAGGAACCATGTGGAGGTCCTCAGAAGGGGTTTCTCCCACTCCCCAGGTTTTCTTTCAATTCTACAGCTTACCCTGATGTCTCTCATGGAGGATACACCAACCAGGGTAGGAACAAAATAGTTCTAAATATAGATAATTGGCATTCAGGAGATAGTTGTTTTGTATTCAACTGGCAGATAATATGAGGAGGCCGGGGAAGTTATTACCTGCCTTGTCAAGTGTTGGACATCCCAAACAGAAGCAGAAGAAAAGTTAAATTTGCTTTGGTATGCAGTGACTTCTGAACCTGTAATCACTCGGGACTTGGAAGGACATCTTCTAGTGGGTATATATGCCCGTTTGGGGGAGAGGTGGAGGCTTTTATTGGCAAGTTTTTATCTTGTTTGCCAGGCAGTTTCTTGTTCCTGGGTTTCCTTTCTTCTTACTGTTATCATTTTCCAGTGTTGCAATCTGGGTCCCCAAGTGACTTGTCACTTCCATATTATTGTCAACAATTATCTGTTCTTTTTCTGAAAGGTCTTTGTAGTAGTATTCTCCTGTTTTCCTTGATCTAATGAAAATGGTGTTGGAAAAATAGGGGGTAGAAGGCAGCATTTCCTTTTAAAGATGTTGGGTAATTTCTCTTGCAGACAGTCACTTACAAGTAGCCAAAGGGAACAACGCTAAGGGACAATCTGAAAGGCACATTTTTAACCTTTAAGGAAGCACCTCTCTGAAAAATGATTATCCTCTCATCCTGCAATATAAGTTGTTACTTGTTTCACTGATTAATTAGTTTGATCATGAAGCTCAGAAATGCTAGTTCGATATATAAGGAAGTTCATAAGAACAAAGACTTTGAACTGGAAATGACCTTAAAGACCTCTGGGTCCAACTCTTTCATTTTACATATAAGTAACTGTTAAGTGACTTACCAAGAGTCACACAAATCCTAAGTATCCAAGGCAGGTTTCAGACTCATGTTGTCTTAACTTCAGTTCTAATATTCTATCCATTACTCCACCTCAGTGAAACCCTGATCAATTTGATGAGTTTCCCAATGAGATTATAGGGTACTAATAATAGGGGTTTTTTTTGGTTTTTTTTTGTTTTTTGTGGGGAGCATCTGTGGGAAGTCTTTCCCTCTAGAGTCACTTGAAAGAAAGGCCACAGAATTTCTTATTGGCTCTAAGTGATTGAAATAAGCTACTTCCAAAATAATTGATTATCTGGGGTTTAGGAGAGCAAACTGCCATGCAAACAGCTCCTTTTAGTTTAACTGACTGAACGACTAAGCCAGTTCTGGACATCGTGTGTTCAGACTAGCATGCAATAGAGGGGTCTGGTCCTAGGAGGGGAACCCCAACTCGTGCCTGATCTCTCTCTCCAAAAAATAGGTAATCATTGCCTTGGAGAAAAGGCATAAAGAAATCATGTCCTCACGTACAGATTGAAAGAAGAATGAAATTTCCCATTCTGAAAGGTGGCAAAACCAGGATACTGATAGATTTCCTGTAGAACAAATGGAAAAGGTAGGCATGTATATACTTGGCCTAAGAAAGTAGTTTAAGGACAATGTTCATGAATCCCAAATTCTTATGTGGAAGGGGAAGAGCATTTTGAATTCCCTAGAGAGGTTGATCCTGCAATCTAACATTCTAAATTAAGATTCGAGATTTCCTGGGCAACCTTGGGAGTTGCCTCATGAGTAATCCCAAGATATAAAGTGATTGAGTTCTAGATTTTGAAAATTGGATCTTCTAGAGAGAAATGCAGATTTCCTGTGGTAGCATTCTCCTTGGAGAAAGACAAGTATTTCAAGTGTAATTTCTTAATAGTATCCTATTTGGAGAGCAAATCAATTAAATTATTGTGACAGATAGTAAGAGTCTTAGAGAATAGTGCCCTGTAAAAAAATATATGCTGTAATGTCAAAGATTGCCCAAATGGAAACTCCCAAGTTCAATAAGAAATAATAGAAGAAAGGCAAAAAACATTTTTAGAATTAGACCCACATAGGGGACCTAGCTAAAAAACAAGACAAGAAGAAGTAACTTAAGCATTACTGAACCTCATAAAAACCGTACACACACACACACACACACACACACACACACACACATACATGCATGCATAAAATAGCATATCTAAAAAAAGAAAAGAAAAAGAAACCTATCCATAACTATTGGGACTGGAGAGTTAAGTGAAAAGAAACAGTAACCAGGTCACCACCTAAAATATATCTCAAGCATACCTGAAAATATTATTACCAAATCCTGAGCTTGCAGGTCAAAGGAAAACTACTGTAAATGATTAGGAATAAAGAAATCAGCCACAGTCAGGAATATGTGAAAATATGCAATAGTTATGAGAAAGAAATGAAAAATTTATAGCAAAGAATATCAAAAGACAATTTATAAGGAATTATAGCTCTAAATGTCCTATCCTGCAAAGCTAAGCATAATTCTATTGAGGAAAAACCAAACTTCATAGACTCAATGACTTCTAAGTATTCTTGTTGAGAAAACCAGAGCCCAGTTTAATCATTCAAATGTAAATGTAGGAGGCAAAAGAAACCTGGAAAAGTAAGTAATTTGGACAATTTGAAAAAGTTATATGATGATCAAGCACATACATTCTAGTGGAGAGGAAAATCAGTCTATTATAGTTTCAGAATCATACCATATTCAAGGTTCAAAAAGGGAACAGTGAAACACAAACTCATTTAGGACCTGGGTGTTGGGTGATTTGTTGGTTTTTTGTTTTTTTTTCAAATAGCCTTTTGTTTTAAGAGAGAAAAGAAAAGAGTAAAGGATGAGAGGGAAGGACTTATTATTTCTAGTAAATGAAGCACAACAGGAGATTATAGAGCATGAAGATAGCATTTGGGGAAGAGTTATCTCAAATTTCAGTCCTATATGATTAGAGAAGGAGAGTTTTGGGTGGAATGAGGAAGAGTAGACTGTAAAAACAGAAGTATGATAGAGTAAGATGAAAAAATAGGAAGAAGTAATAGAATTTGGTCACCACACACACACACACTCGCGCACACACACACACACACACACACACCCACACACATTACTCCAACAATGATATAAGAACACTGTGTTCAATAGTGATCAAGAAATCAAAAGAGAAACTACAGTGAGGCATTTTTTAGCCCAAGACCATAAATTAAACTTACAGGCAAATGACCAGGGCATGAACTATGAATCAGGGTAGGGCCAATATCAAATATTCAGTGTCTGAAGATCAGAGCTAAGCCAACACTATGGGATACCCAGAGCTAATCACAGATTCAGGGTTGATCAAACATAATTCCAGAGAAGAAAGGATTTAAAATGCTGCCCACTTCTTGACAGCAAGGTAATGGACTAGATATGCAGAATAAGACACATTTTTTTTCAATGTGACCAATATGGAAATGTGTTTTTCTTGACTGTGTATTTGTTGCAGGTGTTTTGCTTTCATTCTTCTCTTTTTCCACAGGAGAGAGTGGGATAGAAAGGAGATAGATGAAAAAAAGAGCAAATGCTGGTTGTTTTAAAATTAAATTTAATAATAATAATAAAAGAAATATAGGGCGGCTAGGTGGCACAGTGAGTAGAGCGTCGGCCCTGGAGTCAGAAGGCCCTGAGTTCGGATCCGACCTCAGACACTTAACGCACAAACAAAAAAAAAAACCTAGCCATGTGACCTTGGGCAAGTTACTTAACCCAACTGCCCTCCAAAAAGAAAAAAAAAAGAATAAAATAATGTTACAATTTGGGTCGGCTAGGTGGCGCAGTGAATAGAGCGCCGGCCCTGGAATCAGAAGGACCTGAGTTCGGAGCCGGCCTCCGACACCTAATCCGCACAAACAAAAACCTAGCCGTGTAACCTTGGGCAAGTTACTTAACCCCAATTGCCCTAAAGGGGCGGCTAGGTGGCGCAGTGAGTAAGAGCGCCGGCCTCGGAGTTGGGATGACCAGAGATCAGATCCGGCCTCAGAAAATGAGCACCCACGCATAAATAATGACTAGCCATGTAACCTTGAGCAAGTTACTTAACCCCAATTGCTTTAAAAAAGAAAGAAAGAAGTACAGTGAAGTACAGGGAAATGTGAAAGGACAAGGAGAGAGAATAGAGAGAGGGTGGGGGTAGGGGTAGGCCAAGCCAAGATGGCAGAGAAAAGGCAGGGACTCACCTGAGCTCTCCCCCAAACTCCTCTGACCACATTTAAATAATGCCTTAAAACAATTCCTTAACTAACTGAGACAGGAAGTGAACCTTTAAAATAATTCAAGAATCTTAATTACTAGAATTGTTCAGTTTAACCACTATGTTTCTGGGAGTTTGTTTTTTATTTGTTTGTTTCTTTGTTTTTCTGGAGGTGATCTGTGGATTCTTTCAATGGTCACTTTTTTTACATTCAGAAATTCTACTTAGTTTTCTTGTATTATTTCTTGCATTTTGGTATGCAAGTTTTTTTTTAACTTGTTCTGTTTTTCTGGAAAACCTATAATCTTTAATGTCTCTACACATCTTATCTTAGAAATAAATGCCTTGTCTATACACGTTTCACATTTCCTTTTAATATTAGTTTTACTTTTCATCTTCCAGATTGTTCTTCACTTCTGTGTATTTGCATTCCTAATCAGGTCTTTCTTTTTTTCTTTTCATTGGTGAGACTTGCCACCATGAATTTAATTTTATTTATTCTGCCAATTATTTCTGCTGTGTAGGCTATCAATGCTACTTTCACAATTCTTATTTCTCTTTTAAACTATTCAGGAATATTTGTCTATGTTTCCCTTTTATATTGGTAATCCATAGGGTCCTCTGCATCATTTTCCTTTTCTTAGTCATAGAAACCTGTACTCTCTTAGCTGATAAAAGTTTATATTAATTCCAAAAGTTTATATTAATTCCAAAATTAATATGTCCTGTTAGTTTATATGCTTATATCCAAAGTCTTTAAAAAGTTTTCTTCCTCCGTAGATCTTTGGTAATTTCAGTGTTATTTTCCCCTTTGTATTTCCCTATTGCTCACTTTCCAACTCTCTCCCCTTTGATAGGATTTACTAGATAGAGACTAGATATTAAAGCTGTCTCAGTCTCCTCCAATGCAAAAATTAACATTTCACCAGCATCAATGCCTGTCCCAAGTGACTTCTAGGGTAACAGAACTTGCTCTCACTGGATGGTAGTTCCCTTTACTTCAATCTCATGGATACACACACACACACACACACACACACACACACTATTATCCTAACCCCTACTATTGAAGCACAGAGCACTCCTGTGGTACAGTCCCAGTCAGAGAAATATTCTTATTTTTGGTTTTCTGTGACTCAGGGGAAGGGAGCAATTTACAAATGAGGAAACTAAAGTTCAGAGATGGTCAGTGCCTTGCCTATGATGATAGAGTCACTGATATTCAAAAGTAGGGGTCAATCCTAGCCTTTCCCTGACTCTCAACCCAGTACTCTTTCTCCTATATGAGGCTATTATAAAGACAGGCCTGAGGGATGACAAGACAACTGTCTTTAAGGATGCAAAATTGGGCTAACTGGTCCATACAGGAATAAAATCCAGTCAAATCCATAGCCTAGGTTTCTGAGGATTGGGATCTATGTAGTTGTGCCAATCAGTGGCAGGTGGTCATGTCAAAAGGAAAGATACAAGAATATATGATTTATTCCAAGTGTCTTTCTCATTATGCCATATTATTTCAGGGGAATCAGTAAGAAAACAGGATAAGGATTATAATAGTTTCCTTCTATGGCCACTAATCATTTCTGGTTGCTTCCAGAGAAAGATTGACCTGAAATACACATTATGCCCAGTTAAAACAATTACTATTGAAAAATACATCTTATTCCCCCCCAAAAAAAATTTTCTAAGTCCTAGTTGGAGTTCCCATTTGACACAAGTTTATACTAAGAGAAAAGCTTTGGAAGTTCTCTTTTAGTTCATTGTAATGGGCTTTGACCTGTATTATTTTAATGTTGAAAAAGAAAACTTTTGATATTGGTATTATGAATACTCTCTCCCAGGCCTCTAATTGTTTCGATGATCCCTTTTATAACATGTTCTAGAATTTTCCTGGGAATCAAAGCTAAGCTCACTGACCTATAATTACAGATTTTTTTCTCTTCCTGTTTTGAAAAATTGGAACAATATTCACCCTTCTCCAGAACTGAGGTTGCTCTCCTGTTATCCAGGATCTTTCAAAGCTGGATGGCAGAAAGGCTCAGCAGTCATGTCTGCTGGTTCCTTCAGTACCTGAGCACACTGTTCATTTGTGCTTTGTGACCAGAACTTCATTCAATTCAACTCTTATTATTTCCCTCCCCATCCTGGGTGTGTTTGTTCTGTCTTTTCCAGTCTAAGACCATCATGCTTGGCAGAGAAAACAAAAGCAAAATATGAGGGGGCACAATAAGAGGGTAGAAAAAAATGACTGAATGGTTTATTTTTCCACCCAGTTGCTCAAGTCAGAATCACTTTTGTGTCCAAGCATATAAAATGATCATTTGCAGATCCACTCTCTGGCTTTTATCATTTGTAGACTGTGGGTATTTTTTTTTTTTTTTTGCTTTTTGGAGGGCGATTGGGGTTAAGTGACTTGCCGAAGGTCACATGGCTAGTTTGTGTGTGTGTGTGTGTGTGTGTGTGTGTGTGTGTTAAGTGTCTAAGGTCATATTTGAATACAGGTCCTCCTGACTCCAGGGCTGGTGCTCTATTTATTCACTGCACCACCTAGCCTCCCTGGACTGTGGGTATTTTTATTGGGGTAAAGCAGGATTGATGGATTCAGTCATTGTCTTAGTCCCCCTGTTTGGTGCCCCTCTCCTCTCACAGCCGTGTTCTTGTATGGGTACCTTATTTTGGTGGTAGGTAAGTTGGTTGCACCAGCTGTCTCCCAGAACCAACCTATGGTACTCAGCTGTGGCTATTGATCACCTCCCTAGGAGGCCTAAAATTTCATTTGTCTTTCATTCAATTTGAAAATTATGTTATAATTATAGCACCTACCTCAGGGTTCTTATGAGCATCAAATGAGAGATAAAATAGTAAGATGCTTTGCCAACTTTAAAGCCCTCTAGAAATGCAAGCTACCCTCCTCCTCATCATCATTGTCCTTGTCTTATTGTGGTTGCTCTTTCAGTGTGACTTATAAAGAGACCACAAAGAGGTATATACTTTGCTCTATCTCCTGATGAACCATAGGTTAGTACTGCTTTTTCTCACTGTCAATGTCTGTAAATTGATGGTCTTTCCCTGATATAGGCAAATTAGGTGACTGTATGTGTTATGATTTGAGGAGTGATGAGGCCCCACTTGCCTTGAAGCATTTTCCCCTTAGGCCTACATACAGTGTCTGAAATCCCTTCCATTAACTGCATTCCTTTGAGGTCATAGCTCTTTAATTGGTCTTCCTGCATCCAACCCCTCTTTTCTTCAATCTACCTTCTAGACATCTGCCAAACTGATGATTTTAACGTGCAGATCTTACCATATCAGTCTGGTGCTCAAGAAGATTCAGTGGCTCCTCATTATCTTTAGGGTTAAATACAAACTTTTCTATTTGACACTTGATAATCCTTTACAATCTGTCTCTAGCCTACCTTTGTAGACTGATTCTACACGACTCATCCACATATCTGCAGTCTAACCAAACTGGACTTGCTGATATTCACACCATCCCATCTCTGTCTCTTCACCTTCTCCCAGACTATTCTCCCTTCCTGGGATGCTCCCCATCCTTACATTTGCCTTTTATATCACCTAACTCCCTTCAAGACATAGCTCAAATGCCACCTACTACTAGAGTTCTTGCCCAACCCCCCACAGCTGTAAATATCTTCCTCTCCCTGCTTGTAATTATATTAGTATTTATATTGTCCATACCCTGTATTTACCTATCTGTGAACATGCTATACCCTCCTAGTATAATGTAGGCTCCCTGAGGGCAAGGGATGTTTGTCTCACTTTTATATTTCCAGCAATAGCAGTATTCTTGTATTGGTGCCCTATTGAAGTTCATAGACTAAATATCTCAAATTATTTCAATTGATCTTCATATTTCTGTTCTGTGAACACTCTCCAGTTTATCAATATCCTTCCTAAAATATGTCTCCCAGACATTAACATTAAGGTGTGACCTTTCTAACGATCCTTTTTTTTTTTGCTTTTAGTTTTTGTTTATTTCTTTTTTTAAAAAAATTTATTTTTAGATTACAACATTCAATTACACAAGCTTTCGAGTTTTAAATTTTCTTCCCTGCCCTTCCCCAAGACAGCATGCAGTCTGATATAGGTTCTACATATACATTCATATTAAATATATTTTCACATCTAATGATCCCTTTTATATGTTCTAGAATTTTTCCGAGAATCAAAAATAAGTTCTCTTATATAAGATTTATAATTAGTTTTCTTTTCTCTTCTTGTTTTGAAAAATTGGAACATAGTAGGCACTAAATAAATGCATATTGATTGAGTGAGAGGTATGACTATGGATAAACATGGAAATGTATATTCATGAGGGGCAGAGAGGTGGGTACACTGGAGGGCACTGTTTTCTCCCTCCTTGTAGGATCCTTGTAGGGCAGGGGTGTCTAGTTATGTAATTGTGTGTGTGTGTGTGTGTGTGTGTGTGTGTGTGTGTGTGTGTGTAGATCCCTCCAACTCTAATTTTTCTATCCCTCTCACCACAAGATCCTTTATTAGCTTTTCTCTAGGTAGCTGATTATAGACTAGATAGTGGATAGTGAACTTGATTTAGCTTTGGTAAGATCTGAGTTCAAATCTGACTTCTGACATTTACTAGCTGTGTGACCCTAGTATGTCACTTAACCTCTTGGTAGCTTAATTCTTTCATCTGTAAAACGAAGATAAAAATAGGACATAACTCCCAGGGTCATTATGAGGACAAGATGGAATAATATTTGTAAAACATTTTGTAAACCTTAAAGAGCTGTATAAATGCTAGCTATGATTATCACCCTTATCATATCTTTGTTATTATTCCCACCTTCCTACAGAGGTCCAGGGTATATACATACTCCTGGATCTTCTGGGACTCTGGGTGTGAAGGTTCATTCATCATACAACCACTTCTGTGCACATGGAACTCAGACCAACAAAATCAACCCTGAGCTCCTGGTATGAATTATGTCTGTGGTTTATGGAATGCCTCAAAGCCCTAGAAAGCACCTATTTTCACAGCACACCACAGAAAGAGAAATGCAGCCCTGGACTCTACCCTCTAACATTTTAATATCTAGCATAAACAGCACTGACATTTATTTTTAAGCATAAAGAGATAATGAAAAGAACAAATACAAAAACAAATATAAATTTAAAAAATAAACACTAGTGTTAATATCATCAATGTCTAACACTTTCCCTCCAGTGAACTGTAAGTTTCTTAAGGACAGGGGCTATTTCCTTTATGTCTTTATATTTCCAGTGAATGGTTGATAGTAGAAAGTTGACAAATACTGAATTGAGTTGGGAGGTGGGGAGATTAAATAACATACTATTAGATAGAAATATAATGTGTGTGTAGGGGGCGGGGGAGTCAAGGGGTTTTTACCATTAGGGTGGAATGGTAGAGAAGGCCAGTCCTCTTTTCAACACTGTGACCCTACAGTGACCTAACTCTATGGCTGAAACTTTTCCCTCTGGAGTGATGTAGACTGTGGCCTCCATTAGAGAGAACAAGAGTGCTTTGCTTCAAAGAGAAAATTATATCTTTACCTTATATTTTTCCCTCTATCTCTATGAAAAACCATTCCATATATGTATCCATGTGCACATACATGTATTTATTCGTTATTCATTCATTTATAACGTTAGCTGTCTGTTCATTTATTTACTTATTCGTGGCACTAAATTAACCTTGACTATCTTCCAAACAGTTGGACTCAAGGAGACACACCAAAATTGATGCCTAGGGCAGTGAAGTCAGTCTTCAGGTGATATCAAACATCACCACATTTGTCTTGGCCATTAGAACTTCCCCAAAAGTCTACATAAACCAGAACCATAGCTGTTTGTTTTACTAAATTGTCTCCTATTGGAGGAGACTGTTGACCTATTGGCCCTCAAGGAACCAGAACAGTTATTCAAAAAGCAGATTTTCTAATTTTTTCGTTTGCTCATTACACTTTGAAAATATAACACTGTGTAGAGCAATGAGTTGGGTGAGACATTGGGCCTCCACCTTGGTTAGTACTGTCCTACCTTTATGACTCCAAAATAGCTTTTAATTGCCTTATAGAGAGGTCCCAGTATCTAGGATAGCAAAAGGACCTTAGAAATTACCTAGTTCAACCCTCTCATTTTGTTAACAATGGGTTCATCTATAAAGGAGAGTCAATGGGTTAATATTGCATAGCCTCAGTATAGGATGATATGAGTTCAAGTCCTGCCCCTGACATATACAAGCCATGTGACCATGATTGAGTTACTTTATTTCTCAGTGCTCTACCTGGATATGCATTGATGAAAAGGAGGTTTTCACAGTGAAAGGTTCCTATATGGATAAAATCATAGACCCATACTTTTTAAAAGAATCTGTGTTTTGGAAATGTTTTAGAATATTTTAGGAGCATTATCAGTTATCTAGTTATAGAATCACAAATTCTAAGCATTCTGAGGGAGGCCAACTATCTAGTCTAAACCAAAACCAAAAAAAATTCATTCTACAAGATGTCTGAAAAGATGTCAATCAGTCTTTGCTTAAAGACCTCCATGAGTGAGAACCCACTATCTCCAGAATCAATCTATTGCACTTTTAAATAAATCTAATTATCAGTGAATTGTTTTTATAACTGGACAAAAGCTACTATTTTGCAACTTCTTCCATTGTTCTAGCCTCTGAGATTAAATAGAACAAATAAAATCAGTTTCCTACCACTTAGATTCCTTCCTTTCCCCTTCCTTCCCTTCCCTTCCCTTCCCTTCCCTTCCCTTCCCTGCTCTGCCCTGTCCTGCCCTTCCTTTCCTCTCCGTATTCTTTTATTCTCTCCTCTCCCCCTTTTTTTCCTGATCTCTCCTCTTTCTTTTTTTTCTACTTTTTCTTTTAAACTTTTCTATAATTTTCATTTCCAAACGAGAAAACTGTTCCAGAAAGTTTAAATCACTTTCCCTAAGTACATGACAGGCATCTAGTTGGTGCAGTGGATAGAGGTGGGGAGTGGGGGACCTGGAGTCAGGAAGACTCATCTTCTTGAGCTCAAATCTGTCCTCAGATACTTAACTAGCTTGTGGCCTTGAACAAGTAACTTAACTCTGTTTGCCTCAGTTTCTTCATCTGTAAAATAAGCTGGAGAAGGAAATGGTAAATCACTCCAGTATATTTGCCAAGAAAACCCCAAATGGGGTCACAAAGAATCAGATGAGACTGAAAGGACTAAACAACAACTAAGTCGATGACAGCTGAATTTGGAGGGCATAACTGATCTTTGGCATGCTTCCCCTTCCTTCCCTACCTCAGTTTTAACTCTCTATTTTACTTTTCCCTTGTCTATTTCCTTTTTCATGTTCTCTGACCACCACAACATAAATGAATGATGTGAACAGAGAAAGGAAAAGACAAGCAAATCCCTACAGGCCTGACTTTGGCTTTTGAGGGATGAGCATTCATTAAGTTGTTCTAGACAGAAAGGATGTGAAAAAGAAATGGGCCCTGACCTCTTGGAGCTTACAGTCATGAACAGGAAACATTCAAATGAGCAAGCATATTAAAAGACATGAGAACAGAGAGACCACTAAACAGAACAGGTGAGAGAAAGAAAATGCTAGAGACGTAGCCCATGCTAAAAATAAATATTTTTTACAAGTGTGGTCGATTTTACTGAGACTTAAAACTGTGAAACATAGCATGCATTCCTGCCCCCCACCCCCACCCCAAATAAAAGCTCTGAGAAATCTTTGACCTGCTTCATAGAAAAAGCTACAGACAGGAGAGTTGGAAAAAGTTTTGGTCAAAGCATTTAGAGTTAAGACCATATTTCAAATATGATAATCCTTAGGAATATTTAATAACACAAGAAGCAAGCTGATGTGGAATGGCTTTATTTAAATCAATTTAGTCATTTGTGCTGCTCCATTAAAAAAGAATTTCTAGCCCTTTTATTTATGGAAACATCTATGCACTACCATCCCGGAGCAGTCTGGACAAAAAAAGGGCCAATTTTGTTGAATTCTGTCTAGTGTGACAGCTCTCTCCATCTCGCAAGTGAAAGTAATCATTCATTTTGTATTTAATCTATAGCCAGAAAGTGATACTCAATACTGAGCTTGGCATTTTATTTTGTGTTTGGATGGGATTGGAACCAGCTGATTGGCTTAAAAGTTTATGGTCCGACTGCATCGCCTAAGACGATGCCCTCATGAATCAGTCATTCAGCATATAATGACCTAATATTCATAATTTAAAATCTGACATTCACCGCACAATCCTTGCCCTGTCATTGCCTAGAGTTCTATTTCGGTGCATCATGGTTTGTCAGAGTTGGTTGTTCCATCCCAGGGGTCGGGGAGCATTTTTTTTCAGATAATCCTTAAATAAATACAATATTGATTTCATTTATCTTTTTTGCTGACCAGCATATATTTACCCAAATATTATTTCATTGCTCCTTTAGGTTATTCTGATGGGTGGTCACCGGCTGGGTGTTTGGACTCGGTGGAATTAACACTAGAAAATGTGATTTGGAGAGATTTCATTTGAGCTCTCTGCTGCACTGGTCTCAGTGAGCTCCACCCCTACACACACACACACCCCCACCACCACCCCAGGCCCCTCTGACATACACACAGTAATATTACTGTAGTGGTGGTGGTCACTGTTTACTTAGAACATTGTCAGTCTTTGCAGTTTGGTGAAATGCTTTCAGAGTTGGGGTTTGGGCTGTATTTATGTTTGTCGGACAGGAAAGTGTGTGTGCATTGAGGGGGTGGTGTAGGCAAAAAGGAGTAGAACATCTACCTTTCTGCATGTTGTCAGACTAGGGATGGTAATGGAAAGGGAGTTAAAAGATTATGGCACATAAACCTGAAGGCAGGGAGGGGGAGGTAATTAGCCGATCTAGCAGAGAGAGAGCGGTCTAGTGTTAATGTCACGCTGTGTATTTGTGGGGCGAAGGAAGCTAGGGCACTTTGTCAGGGTCCAGTCTGCTTTTGCAGACATACACAGAGTAAGCAGGAGATTAATCCATGTGGTTCTAACCACCTTTCATATCTTTACAACTGAACATTTTTTATAGAAATCAATTAGTCCTCTGTCTCTGCAATTTTATTATGAGCCTCTGTCCAAGTTTCTGGCAAGCTCTTTAAGAGAATGATTGATGGTAAACTTTCATAATGAATAAAAAATGAACCCTCCCCCAGGAATTAGTGTAGCGGAGAGAAAGTAAATGATAAAAATTACAAACTCTAAAAGTCACTAAGAAACCAATGTTAGATCAGTGTGGCCGTTGTTATACTCAGGGTTCTACCCCCTTCCTGTTGCAAGCCCTTCCCCACCCCCTTTTTTGCACAAGTACTTAGAATCCAATTTACTATGGAAACTTCAGGGGAGTTCTTTGCCTATTATTGAACTTGTTGGAAAGTATAGAAGCATTCATTTGCCAAGTCTCATAAATGCCACTTTGATGACTTAGGTTCATTGTAGATGAAGAATCCTGACCAAAAAAAAAAAAGTAAAAAGGAACCCTTGGTTTTTGACATATGGAAAATGTATATGTGATGGGAACTAGGCTAATCAGCTTCCATTCAATTAGTCTATGAAGAGAATAATGATAAGGGCAAAATCCCATCCTAATGAACTCCATGGGAGAGCTAGGTTGTTTTATTATATTGGGATCCTGTTATAATTAGTATACTACTTTACAAAAATCACATTCCTAGGTGGCAAGGGCCAGGGATAACACAGGACCAATTCCCAACCCCTCTGGAGAGAACGAACAAGTGAAAAGAAGGTCTCTGAACCCAGCTAGGGAAAGAGAGACTTGTCAAACGTAGATAGCCAGCCTCCAGATTTGCTTTCTGTAAGCTTCTAGATCTTTTCCAAGGAAAATGATTTGAAAGTTTAGGAGGGTCTTTAGAAGATGCATAGGGAGAGTTGAAAGCTTATAGCTGATTGGTAATTGTATACTACACTATCAAATGAAACTATGAACTGGGTGACCTTGTGGCCTGATAAGACATTTCTTGTCTATCCTTGATCTTAGTAGGTAATAAGGTACTTATTGTGATTTCGTGTCTCCATTTCTCCAACCATAAAGTGAGAAAAACATTCCCATTCCTCCATATTTTAACAAGATATTTCTTGGACCAATGGAGTAATAAGTAGGAAAATATTCTGAGTTCCACATGGTAATGCAGCTTTGGAAATCCAAATTCATTATCAGCCTAATTCCCTAAGCAGAGAGTTGTGTGTTGGCATGGTTTAAACTTTCCAAGGAAAGCCCTATGAGGGCTTTTGGAAGGGGGGAAGGGGGTGGGGGTGGAATTGAATGGAGAGTGGGCTTCTTCTTGAAAATTACAGAAGGTACATTATGACCAGTGGTGTGCAAGAGCTGACTCATACCTGCTTGTGAGAGCCAATTGTTAAATGTTTGGTAGGAGCATTTGCTCCTTGGAAATCAGCAAACACTACAAAACAATCCTTGATTCATTGCTTGGTTCATTGTCTAGACTTAAGCAAGTGATGCTAATCATTCAGATAAACTGGGAATTGTGTCATGCATGCTCCCCCACCCCCAAGCTGGTTTTTAAACATTTGCCAGTATTATACTCCCAAGTATGGTCCCCTAGAGAGCTGGAAATAAAAACCTGCAGTTTATCTTGTATGATTGTTGTGCATCAGTGGAGCACTTGCCTGTATTTTTAAAACCATTTCATGTATTTATATCTTGGCACTTTGTTGCCCCATACAGAGTGTAAACTCATTGAGGGCAGGGCCTAGGTCTTTCATTTCTTTTGTATTGCTCTCTTTTGTGCAAGACTTTACCTACAGCATCTGCTCAATAGATTGTCCTTAAATCAATTGACCCTAAGTTTGAACATAAAGCAGCATGGTATCATACATAAAAGTACTGGATTTGTCATGAGAAGACCCACGTTCAAATCCTACTTCTACCACTTACTACCCATGTCACAATGGATAAGTCACTTGCTTTCTTTAGGTCCCCAGTTTCCTCATCAGTAAATATCCTCTAAGTCTCCTTCCAGCTCAAAATATTTTATCTATTCAATAGTAGTATTTATATAGGAATCTAAGGTTTACAAAGTACACTGTGTACATTATCTCACATGACCCTCAAAATAGCACCCTGCTGTAGGTGCAGGGAATATTTTCCCCATGTTACAGATGAGAACAGTGAGGCTCAGAGAGCAGATCACATAGCTGGTAAGAGTTGGAAATGGGATTTGAGCCTAGGTATTTCCTGCATCCAAGCCTGGTACTCTTTTTGCTATGTCCTCACTGTCTTTACTTGGTACATTTAAGCTACTGAGATAAATTTCATTGAGGTTTATGTAATGTTACACAAGATAACCCTGAAATAATCAACTAGACAGGTCTGGATATTAAGTTCTTTGGCTTTGTGTAGAAAAAACATCTGAAAAATAGATTGAAGTGTCCAGTCCTTATCCAGATGTTTGTCATTAAAGACCTCAAGCTCATGAAAACCTGAATAGAATAGAGGAGAATAGGGAAAACTCTGCATATTGACTCCTTTATTAGATTATGAACTCCTCGAGGGCAAGGACTGTCTTTTACCTTTCTTTGTATCTCTGGTGTTTAGTACAGTGCCCAGCATGTAGTAGGCACTTAATAACTTTGTATTGACTAATTCCAATTTCATTATCTTGATATGTATGTTTGTATGTATGTATATACGTAGGGGGTTGATCAGAAGACTTCCCCAATCAACTAGAAAACCTTCCAAGGACAGGAGTTTTGTTGGGAATTTATACTTCCCTGTGAAGTGTGTGGATACACACATTTGCTCCCTCTTGGTGTAGTATGTTATTGAGTAGAAATAAATTGTTTAGATCAGATAAGGATGGGGCAGCTAGGTGGTGCAGTGAACAGAGCACTGGCTCTGGAGTCAGGAGGACCTAAGTTCAAATCAGGCCTCAAACGTTTGATACCTTAGGCAAGTCACTTAACCTCAATTGCCCTGCCTTCCCCCCTCAAAAAGAAAAAAAAAAGGATCACTTGCAGGGCCAACTGGGCCTTTTGCCTTTTGCTAGATCAGAGAAAGCCTCAGAACTCAAAGTGAATATTGATCCTGGGTTGGGAAGAGTCCCGGGTGGAGGAGAAACCTGAGTATATGACTAACTTCCTCACCTGTCTGAAAGAAGTCTGGATTCCTGCATGGGAATCTGGGGTGAAATGGCAGCCAGAAGAATGGGGTGAAGGGGTGGTTTCTTTAGCATCCTCATCATTTTTCATCTGAGTCTGAATTTTCCTTTTTTAGGACATTCTACACCACAGGGTGTCACTCTGAATCTGAGGGTACCCTTTGAGACCCTGTGGTAAAGGTGGGACTCATCAGTGGAGAATTTTATTGTTTAGGGATTACTTTGAGTCCTAGGAATAAAACAGAAACTTTCCTGATCAAATGCATATAAAGGAGGTAGGTGGCATTTTATCCTTTTATCCTAGGTCTTTGAAGACCAAGATGAAATTGATATTCAAGCTGTATTCTGAAGTTTCCAAAGGAAACTAACTCAGGAAGGGGATAAAACAAGGCAAAGAAATTTGATTTGTTGACATGTAGTAGAGTAGATGAATTGGAGGAGGGAACCAAAGGAGATTGTCACCAAAACTATGAGATTCAGGTCTCACAAAAAAAAAAAAACTCTTTTACAATTTTAATATTGCATTCACATGTATGTGGACTTAGGCATGCACATGCATGCATT
This sequence comes from Gymnobelideus leadbeateri, assembly GCA_011680675.1. Taxonomy (NCBI): domain Eukaryota; kingdom Metazoa; phylum Chordata; class Mammalia; order Diprotodontia; family Petauridae; genus Gymnobelideus; species Gymnobelideus leadbeateri. Next base: position 195,675 of record WOXC01006562.1, read on the forward strand.
ATTTTGTTTCTTTCCAATAAGCATCCATCATAACCACCTCTGAACTGTAATCCATACCACCCCTTCCTCATTCCTACTTATACAAATAATTCACCTCATTTAAAAGAACATCTCATTTCTCACCTTCTTTATGAAGCCTTGCCATGACCACTCCAGCTCACCCTCCTTTGAACTGTCCCATTGCTTTGGACCTCAGTAATTTACCTCTTTATGTCATTTCTCCATTGGTTTAATCGTTGTTTGACTTTCTCTGTTTGTATGCCTAGTTTCTCCAAGTCTATTATTCTTGTTCCTTGAAAGTATTCTACTCCTCTTATGCTCTGTAGTAACAAGCATTGTGTACTATATGTATTTCTCAAGTCAAATCCAGTGAGTGATGTTGCAGGAGGAGTTATCCACTAAGTACAAGTTGGAATATATAGCCAATAAGGTCAGTCCCAGCTCAGACATCCACTGATTCTGTCTCTAACCCCTTATTGAGAAGGATCATAGTGTCATGCATTTAGAGCTAGGGACCTTAGAGGGTGTTGAGTCCAGCCTCCTTCATCTTACAGTTGAAGAAACTAAGGCACAGAAAATGCTAAGCAACTTTCCCAGGTAGTATGTGTGGCAGAATTCAGACTCAGTTCTTCCTAAGGCCAAGTCTAAGGTGCTATCCACTTCACCACCTAATCTTTCATATTTTTAGATTGATTGTTGAGCTAATCAAAACAAAGATAAATAAAATGTTCTTCCTTTCACCTCCATTTTTTGTTTCATTAAAAATTTGAATACTGGTGACAGCTAAGTGGTGCAGTGAATAGAGCACCAGCCCTGGAGTCAGGAAGACCTGAGTTCAAATTTGGCCTCAGACATTTAATACTTACTAGCTGTGTGACCTTGGGCAAGTCACTTAACCTCAATTGCCCTGCCCCTCCAAAAAAAAAAAGATTTGAATATTGGAGGAGGATATTAATCTGAAATCCTAACTTTATACCTAAGATCCTCATTTCACCAATAATTCTCAGAGACTTAAAAGTGAGCAAACCTGATTCCCTTCACTGACTTTGCTACATCTGCAGATTTTCTCTTGGCTTGTAGCCACCATTTAGAGTAAGAAGGTTGTGTTTCATAGTTCTTAAGAGTGAGAGAGGGCACCAGTTGAATCACAGTGAGTCCTGTAGACAATTGACTTCGCACCACTGCAATTTACCAGATACGCCAGAAATAAGTGGCTTTCCTGGAACAATGTTCTGATTTCGATTTCTCTCCTTTTCCTCGCTTTTCTCTTCCTAGGGTTTATCCTTAGACATGTTTCTTGGGTCAAGTACCTCCTGAGAGAACAGTTGCAGTAGTTTCCAGTATCTGTGTCTTGACTCGTTCAACAAATATATTTTAAGTTCCAGTTGTGTGCAAGGCAGAGGAAGCATGGTATGGTCAGTGTATAAAGATCTGGCCTCCAAAGTTTAAGTACCAGTTCTCACAAGTATTGGCTTCATGACTGTGGCCAAGTCATTTAATATCTCATTCCCCCTGTACAACTCTCTAAACTGGAGAACATGTGCTTAATCCCCATTGGTAGAAGGGTTTTTTTCCACTGGAAGTTCCCTACAACAATGAAATCACAGGGCTGATTTTTTTTTGGAGTGCCAGGTAACAGGAGAGAGAATAAAATCAATAAAAAAATATGACCTCTGTCCACACAGAGCTTATACTCTAGTAATGGGATGAGACGTGTTCTAATGATCACAATGCATTATATAAATGAAATAAGAAAGAGTTATGGGATGCTAGATAATAATAATTAACATTTATATCATATTTACTATGTGCCAGATACTGGGTTAAATGCTTTCCAATTGTTATGTTATTTGATCCTTACAACAGCTCTGTAGCTTGAAAGGTGGTTAGGAATGAGCAAAAAAAGACATTGTAGGTAGAGGGAATAGTTTGGGTACGTCTATCTCAAAGTTGCACAAGAACACTGGGAGTCTGGTATGATAGCAGTAGAGAAATACTAAGCTGAGGTCCCTTCAATATTCTCAGTAAAAAACTACCTCAAAGAGGATACAAGATTGGGTTCTATATCACAGTAGGCCACAGAGCCATAACCAGAATCTCTGGTATCTGGGGCAAGCAGCATGAAATGAACCTAGAATAAAAAGTATGAATAGCGGTCTGAAGTCAAGATTTTAAAGACAAATTTAATTATGAAGGTGAGAGGTAGAGACACCAGGACATCCCTTTATGATGGATAGACCAAAACAAAACAAAACAAAACAAAAACAACAACAAATACCCAACCTGAGGATATTACAAAGGCTGTTTACTGGGAAGGTCAAAGTGGGATGGAATTGGGAAGCAAAACCATGCTGGGAAGAAACTCATCTGTGATACAACTACTTGAGTAGAGGAGGGAGAAGTGGATCATTTACTAGTTTCCAATTTTTAATGGATTATTTTAGTGAATTATTCTTGTTCATTAGAGTCTAAGAACAATTACATCACTGTTGAAGGCTGATAGCTCTATCTACTACATTCTTGAAAATCAGTAGTTCCATCTAAATTTTGATGACCTATATCAAAGCCTCATTTGCCCTCTCTTTGTTACAGGGTCATCTTATAGTTAGGGTGACCTTTCGAGGTTCAGCTCAAATGCCATCTCTTCCACAAAGATTCCCCTCTTCTACCATTCAGAAGCCCTCTTCCCCTTCTTAGGAAGCTTAATGCTGTAGTGAAATTGAGTGCTGAGTCTCAAGTCAGGAAGATCTGAATTCAAACCTGGTCTTAGACACTTACTAACTGTGAGAGCCTTGGCATATCACTTAACCTCAGTTTCCTTACCTATAAAATGGGAATAATAATAACACCCTGTCTCTCAGAGCTATTGTAAGCATCAAATAAAATAATAGTTGGAAAGGGCTTAGGGCATTGTGGTGCAATAGGAAACAACACTGATCCTAGAATTAGTGGATCTGAGTTCAAATCCTAGTTTTGTTACATATCATTAATGTGCCCTTGAACATTTAACTTCTCTAAATCATAGTTCTCACATATCTAAAATTAGGGAATTGCATTAGTTGGTTTCTTCCTGCAATAAATTTTATTATTATTTCCATAAAATAAGTAATGCTGAAAATTTCATGTATTTCATAAACAATTATTTTTATTGAATGAGAAAGCCCTATAATTATAGACACATGTGCTTACATATATCATATATAAACATGTACATTGAGTAGAAGAAACTAGATTTAAATCCTGCTTTTGAAGCTAACTACCCTTGTGATTTCAGGCAAGTCACTTAACCTCTATGGGCCTCATTTTTCTCAACTATAAAAGGAAGAAGATTAGATAGGGTACCCTCAGCTCTAGACTTCTGATCCCAGGACCCTAACCAAAGTAAGTTCAGCTGTTCCAGGGACCTTCATTTCCATGGCCCAAAATGTGCCTGGGAATCTTTTCTTGGGTTACATGTATAAAAAACTCAAACCAGCAAACCAAAAAAATGTGTAGGCATTACTCTCATTGTTTAGCTGGTCTAGGCAATGCAAAATGATTTAGTCCACATGAATAAGCCATGTCATAACTAGACTATAATCTCCTTAAAGTAACCTTTTCACCACTAAAAATATATTTTCATTTTTAAGGGACAGCTTGCCTGGTCATACTGGGAAAAACACACCAGACTCCAGAAAGAAAACTTCTGTTGATAATACTTATCAAACCAAGGGACAAAATGTGACATGTGTTTAAGGATGTGCACACCCGTAGTCTGGTTTACTATAGAAGAGTAACTGAAATAGCTTTGATTTGGAAAATGTATCCCATGCAAAAAATGAAGATCTGGAGAATCTCTCATCTCATATTGGCCAGAAAGCTTCTTCATTTGAAGTCTGTGTCAAAAGTTTTTGGCCAAAGGAGGCTAATGTCCAATACTCTGCTTGGTTTTTGAAAGGCTGCATTGCCATAAGGTTTTCTTTGAAACACAAGTAACACTGTGTGACTTGTGGCTCACTTTCCAAGATAATACTTCAATTTGAATTTCAGTAGGAGTCAGTGTTCTGTCTGTTAGGTATTTCACAACTCACAATGAAAAAAACCCCCACCATCCAGTATGGACTGCCCAAACAATACCCTTCTATATAGGCACTTCTATACACAGAGCAGGCTCCCTACTCAGAACATTACTTATTTTATGGCATTGTAATTATATATAGCTATAGGATTTTTTTTCAAAATTACCTGGAGTCTGCTCCATGCCATGGTTATAACCATGGTGTAGTCCTCCACTAGCAAAATGCTATTCTGTGCAAGATTTCAGCTGAATGAGATGGTGAGTTTCCTATGTGTCATCTCCTTGTCAAGAACAGTGAAGTTGCCAGAGAGATACAAATGAGTGTTCTCGGTGTCACTTGCTTTACTTACCCAACGTTTCCAAAAGGCAAGTTAGAGCCGGGGACATGCCAACACCAGCAGTCAGCGCTGCATGCCCTCAAGTTACCTCGGAATCAAGTGTGCAATGCTTGGCGTCATCTAGACCAAACATTCAGATGTTTGACTGAATTTTTCATTTTTTCTTCTGGATGTTTGGCATCAGTAGAAGCAGCCAGCGTCTGCCTGGAGTGCAGCATCTAGGTCGATGGTGGAATTGTTTAAACATGGATCACGATGAACTTTCTGGGGGAAAATGTTCTTTTTGTGTCACTTTTGATAGTGGTGATCCGTGACTATTTATTATTAATGCTGTCGGCATTGTGAGTAATAACAAGGGCTCTTCCTTTAGAGTCTCACTCACAACCATCCTTCCTTTTCCCTTCCCACTTCTACTGCTCAGGTTCATGTCCTCATTACTTTAACCTTCAGCAATAGCCTACATGAGTAATCAACAAGCATTTATTAATAGCTTACTGTATACCAGTGTTGGTTCTAGACTCAGGGGATACAACTTTTAAGGAAAAAATGTTCGATATGCCCAAGGATATTCACCTTCTAACTGTTCTTTCTGATTCCAACATATCCTCCTTCCAATCTATTCTATGCACCATGGACAGATTAATCTTCCTAAAATATAACTTTGATGTCACTCACCTACACAAAAGCATCAATGGCTCCCACTGCCTGCAGCCTAAAGTCAGAACTCCTTAGCTTGCCATTCAATTTCATTAATGGCCCAGCTCCTGATTAACTTCTCATTCTTATTCCCCTTTATTCTCCACCCCAAGCCTTCCACTAAAAAATTCTACATCAGAGGAACTAGCCCCCCAAATTCCTGGAATATGGTCCTTGTTTTGAAAGAAATTAAAGCTATTCTAGGAAGGCCTGACTATCCACAGCATCTTTGTGTGTGTTAGGAAAAGTGTATTAGAGTTGTATTCTATAGGAAAAGCAGTACGGTATCTAAAGGCTGCATGGTACAAAGAGTCGAGGGCCCTAAGCTCAAATACTGCCTCTGCTTATCTCTGCCTGTGTGACCTTAGGGAAGTTACTTCATATTGCTGGCTTTCAGTTTCCCCATCTCTAAAATGAGGGAGAATTGGATTATATGACTGACCTTAAGGCTCCTTCCCTCTCTAATTGATGATTGAAAGAAGCAGTCTAATTCTCTCAAAAATATAATCAAAATTTGGTCACCAGATAATTGCCAACTGCTTCTTGAATGGAACTGATGAATTAGAAAGCTTGTGATACTTTTGCAGATTTAATTCCTATTGAGAAAGGTTAAAAAGTCATCCAGATCAGCATTGGCTACTCCCATCCCACCTTCACAATGAAGTCTCTTAATCTTGAGTTCAAGGGGACTTGAGCGAACAAGGGCCCCTACAAGTCATTCCTTTGCCTCCATTTCTCCAAATGAAAAAAATGTGAATCACAAAAAATATTAGAGTTGGAAATGACTTCAGAAATCATCTAATCATACCCTTTATTTTTGCTGGAAAAGAAGTAGTTCAAATGAGATCCATAGGAATTTAACCAGTAAAGAATCATAACAGTCTTGTAGTCTAAACCCCTCACTCTATAAGCCAAGAAAGTGATACCCGTAGAAACATAGGATCATAGGCTTAAGCCTTTGAAGGAACCTGATAGGAAACCTGATAGGAAACCTGATTTGGACCAAATACAAATCTTCATTTTATAGAGAAGAAAACTAAAGGCCAGAGAAGCTAAATGACTTAGCCAAGTTCACATAGCCAGTTAATGACTGTGCTCCCTGCCCCACCCCCCAAAATAAGGCAACATCTTAGAGGATGTTTTCGTAAATGAAAGTTTGTTTTTCCAAAAGCATGTGAAGTAGTTGAATAACTGCATGGTTTAAAGATAGAAATATACCCATGACTATATTCTCATTTGTACCCCTGCCTGGTTTTTGTTATTACTGTTGTCTTCTCTCTTGAGGGGAAAAAAAAAGGTGGTAAAGGGATTAGGATGATTGCCTCTAGTCAGGAAATGTCCAGCTCAGAATCCTGTCTGAGGAAACCCAGCATTAACACAACATGTTGACACCCCTAGGAGCCTGTGTTTCCTCTCTGACCTAGGCAGCACCTTGTATCCTGTGGGCACTCAGCAAGGCCTTGCAGTAGGCATTTAGCCATAGAGGCCAAGAGTAACCAATGGTCTTCCAGGAAGTTTTGTTGTTTATCCCCAAACTAACTTTCTATTTGTGTGTAAATGAGCCTCATGATTCATTTTCCATAAACATTGTGGATAGACTGAAGGGGGAAAAATATATCCAAGAACTGGAGACTGGCATTTTTCTCCATGAATATTGCCAAGAAAAAGATCTTTCCTTCATTTAGGCATCTCTCTGTAAGGCCAGCTTCTCTGAAACAAGAGGATGTCCACATCTGAGACACAACACAGGGATTCTGTAGTCTTCACAAAGGAATAGATCAGTTCAGGCATAGGATAAACAAAGGAAGAAAACATAGGGCTTGCATTTCACTTACATGCTGGTCCCACCTGGGCATGAGCTAAAAGTTCAAGGAAGAAATCAGAGAATTGTAGTTATTTAGTACAGTCTCCTCACTTCACATGTGGGGAAACAGAGACCCAGAAAGATTAAGTGATTTACCTAAAGTTGAATGGCTAGTGAGTTTCAGAAGTGGGATTTGAACCTAGAACTTTCAAACTTTAAGCCTACTTCTCTAGCCACTTAGCACTCACCTGAAGGTCAAAGGCAAGAAAGGTTCAAATAAAGGCTTTGCTCCTAACTTGATTATTTTATCACTCTGTGATCTTCATGTCTTTATCTCTTCATATTTAAAACACCTTGAATCTCTGGACCAAACTCCTGCACTCTTTGTACCTTTCATTTCAGCCAAAGTGACCTCTTCTTTAATTAGGCTTTATGCATCCCTGCCTCATGTTTTTTCCCTGACCTGGAACACCCTTCCTCCATCCTCTTTGCTTATGTAAATTCTATCCATCCTTCAAACCTCAGCTCACATCACTTCTCTGTGGGGTCTTCTTTGACTACCCAGTCCACTGTGATCTCTCCTTTCCTAGACTCCTATAGTTCATATTATATGTCCCACTCAGAGAATTTTAGGCTTGGAAAGGATTATTTATTCCAACCTCCTCTTCTTTATATAATGAGGAAGCCAAGTCCCAGAGAAGGAAAGGGATTTACCAAGGGAACCAGCACTAAATGGCAGAGCCAAGATTCAAACCCAGGTCCTCTAACTTCAAAGTGAATCCTACACCATAATGACCTTATAATACACAACCTGGCATTGGTCATTGCTAAGTGTCTGGTTTATATTTGTGTGTATATACACATATGTATGTATGTATGTATGCACACCTGTGTGTAGGGGTGTGTGTGTGTGTGTGTGTGTGTGTGTGTGTGTGTGTATATTTGACTTCCCAATTAGATTAGAATCTCCTTGAGGGCTTTCTAATCTCTACTTCTTGATGCTTAGTTATTTCAGTTGTGTCTGACTCTGTGACCCTATTGAGGATTTTCTTGGCAAAGATACTGGAGTAGTTCATCATTCCCTTCTCCAGCTCATTTTACAGATGAGGAAACTGAGGAAATCAGAGTTAAGTGACTTGCCCAGGGTCACACAGCTTGTAAATATCTGAGGCTGGATTTCAACTCAGGTCTTCCTGGCTCTGTTTACTATGCCACCTAGCTGCTTCTAATCCCCACAATGCATAGCACAATGGAATCTGGATCAAAGTTGTTTGTTGATTGATTGATCTGATTTCTGCCCACTGGCACAAGTGCTGATATTTTGTTCACTAGCCCTTGAAACTTCTAGAGAAAATAAGGAAAAGTTCTCTCTCCCTTAAAATAAAATCCTTTGCTATCTGTTTTAGATGAGCAGCAGTTGCCTCAGTGGTAGCAAGAGGTTATTTACATGGGAGTTCAATACAAAAGCATGGGGAACTATCTTTTTTAGGGACTTTGGCATTTGCCCAGTTTGGAGCCCTTTTGTTTTAGGTCAGAGAAGAGCTGTGTCTCTGAAATGTCTCCATTAGGTGCCCTGCCACAGAACTGAAATGCTATCAGAAGGAGAGAAGAAATGTCAAAAAGAGGGTGAATAAAGAAGCCAAAGCAAGAAAAGCATATGTTTGTTTGTCTTAAACTATAAAGGGATTGGCAGAGGGGGAGAGGGAGAAGGGTCTCTTGGGTGCCCTCTGGTTCTGATGCTGTGTCCACATGGGTACCAAGGAAAGAGTGCTGGTTTTGGAGTCAGAGGATCCAGGTTCAAATGTGAACTCTAACTTTAATTATCTGTGTCACCTTGAACAAGGCAATTAATCTCTTTTGGCCTCAGTTTACTCTTCTGTAAAATTATAAAACTGCACTAGATGATCTCTAGAGTCTCTTTCAGCTCCAAAAACTATATGATCCACACATAGGGGCCCAACAAAAGCTTTGGTTGAACTTTGGTTCATTAACCCTTCATAAATTGAGAGTATGAAAAAGAACCCAACATCTTCAGTCCATTTCTTATTTGTTTGGTTTTTTTAATAATTAATTTGTTTATTTTTCATTTTTAACATTCACTTCCATAAGATTTTGAGTCTTAAATTTTCTCTCCCACCTTCTCCTCCTCCCTCCCCAAGATATCATGCAATCAGATATGGGCTTTACTTATAATCCATATTGAACATTTTTTCATATTAGTCATGTTGTAAAGAGAAGTTAGAACTAATGGGAGGAACCACGAGAAAGAAGAAACAAAACAAAATAACAAAAGGAAAGGAGAACAAATAGTATGCTTCCATTTGCATTCAGCTTCCCCAGCTCTTTCTCTGAATCTGGATGGCATTTTCCATCATGAGTCTTTTGGAATTGTCTTAGAACTTTGCATTGCTGAGAAGAGCTAAATCTATCAAAGTTAGTCTTCACACAGTGTGGCTGTAACTGTGTACATTGTTCTCCTGGTTCTGCCCATTTCACTCTGATGAGTTCATATATGTCTTTCCAAGTTTTTCTGAAGTTTTCCTGCTCATCATTTCTTACAGTACAATAGTATTCCATTACATTCATATACTACAACTCATGCAGCCATTCCCCAATCAATGGACATCCCCTTAATTTCCAACTCCTTGCCACCACAAAAAGAACTACTATAAATATTTTTGTACATTTGGGTCCTTTTCCCATTTTTATGATCTCTTTGGGATACAGCCCTACAAGTGGTATTGCTGGGTCAAAGGGCATGCACAATTTTATAGTCCTTTGGGCATAGTTCCTAATTGCTCTCCAGAATGGTTGGATCAATTCACAACTCTAACAACAATGCATTAATGTTCCAATTTTCCCACATGTTCTCCAACATTTACCATTTTCCTGTTTTGTCATGTTAGCCAATAAGAGAGGTGTGATATAGTATCTCAGAATTGTTTTGATTTGCATTTCTCTAATCAATAGTGATTTAGAACATTTTTGCACATGACTATAGGCAACTTTAATTTCTTCCTCTTAAAACTGATTGTTCATATTCTTTGGCCATTTATTAATTAGGGAATGACTTGTATTCTTATAAATTTGACTCAGTTGTCTATATATTTTAGAAAAAAGGCTTTTATCAGAGACACTGGCTGTAAAAATTATTTTCCAGCTTTCTGTTTCCCTTCTAATCTTGGTTACATTCACTTTGTTCAAAACCCTTTCAATTTAATGTAACCAAAATCATCCATTTTGCATTTCATAATGTTCTGTCTCTCTTGTTTGGTCATAATTCTTCCCTTCTCCATAGATGTAACAGGTAAACTATTCTTTGTTTTCCTAGTTTGGTTAAAGTATCAGTCTTTCTATCTAAATCATGTACCCATTTTAACTTTATCTTGGTATAGGATATAACATGTTGGTCTGTGCTTAATTTCTGCCATAGTATTTTCCATATTTTCCAGCAATTTTTGTTAAATAGTGAGTTCTTATGCAAGAAGCTAGAGTCTTTGTATTTATCAAATAGTAGATTGCTATAGTCATTGTCAGTCCATTTCTTGTGGACAGAAAGGGCTTTGAATGACAACTAGTTTCTACAGGATTGTAGAATGAATGAAATATATTTGAATCAATGAGATTGAACTGTAAAATCACTAACAATGTGGTGTATGTGTGTATATATGAGTATGAGGGAGAGAGAGAGAGAGAGAGAGAGAGAGAGAGAGAGAGAGAGAGAGAGAGAAGACAGAAGAGAATGAGAGAGAAAAGAAGAGAGAACATGGGAATAAGAGAGAAGAAAAAGAGAGAGGAAGAAAAGAAGTAAGAAAGAAGGGGAAAGGAAATAAAGGAAGAAAAGAAGGACTAGAGAGGGAGAAAGAAAGGAAGGAAGAAAGAAAGAAAGAAAGAAAGAAAGAAAGAAAGAAAGAAAGAAAGAAAGAAAGAAAGAAAGAAAGGAAGGAAGGAAGGAAGGAAGGAAGGAAGGAAGGAAGGAAGGAAGGAAGGAGGAAAGAGAAAAAAAGAGAGAAGCACTTTAGGCACACATAGGCACTTTATGGGTAGTTAGTTACATGATCTCATTTGGTCCTCGAAACCTCTCTGTGAGAAAGATAAAACGTAGTGGCAAGGTTTTATCATCCTCATTTTGCAGATGAAGAACTAAGGTACCTAAACAATGAATAACTCCCCCAGAGTCTCCTAGCTAGTGAATAGCCAAGGTTGATTAGAATCTAGGTCATCTGACCCCAAAACCTATTCTTCTTCAGTGTGCTGCCTCTCAAGAAAAATGACAGAGGTCAGGAAAGACTGAGACCTTTGCTGAATCTTCTGCTTCTTCGAAGCCCTCCATGTGTCATCTGGACCTTAGAGAAGGTATCCCTTCTTTACATTCAGCTTTGTCATTTTGGAATCACAAGCCTCTCAGATCAGTAAGAAAGGCCATTCTATCTTTCAAGTGCAGTAACAAGTCCTTCCAAGTAGGGGAAAGCTATGGAGGAAGAAATAACATTCAGACTTTTCAGAGCTCATCCAAGCTAGTGGTTCTTAATTTATGTGTGTATTGCGTTGCCTAAGGTCACACAAGTAGTCATTGTCTAAGGTCAGAATTGAACTCAGGTCTTTCTGACTCCAGGCCTAGAACACTAGTCATTGTGCCACTATATCTGGGCAGCCAAATTCATGAGTTGGGATCTTCAAGAGGGTAAATTGATTAAGTGTACTGTAGTTTGGTAGGAAGATCACTACAACTCAACTTCCACACCATACTTTTGACTCTTAATGAGCTTGATCACTAAAGTTCTCCTAAGCCACTAAAACCTCAAATCTTTTTCAGATCTACCTCTGCCTTCCCCTCCCATTTTAAATACCTGAAGTCAATATTTTGTTCTTGTGATTAAATTTCATCTTAATAGGTTTGGTTCTGTGTTCTGGCCTGTCACAATTGTTTTGAAGCCTATTTATGTCATCCAATGTGTCTGCCATCTTTCCCACCTCTGTGTCATTGACATATTTGATAATTATGCCATCTATGTCTTTACCCAATTCTTTGACAAAATTGAATGAAAACAAGGGTAAGCACAGAAGCCTGGGGCACTCCCCTGGAGTCCAAGCTGATTGATACTCATGCTTTAATGTATCCTGTTGTGTCCTGTTGTTCAACCAGTTCTAAATTGATGTAATGTTATTATTGGCTGTTCTGTTGTCCATAAGAATAGCCTGAGAGATTGTCAGATGCCTTGAAAAACATAAGTAAAGTATATCTATAGCTTTTTATTAATTCCCAAGTTTAGTCAAACTAAACTGTTTTATTTTGTTTTTTAACTTTGAAAGTTTCAGTCAAAAACAGAAATAAAATTAGTATGGCATGACCTATTCTTGTCAAGGTCATGATGGCTCTTTGTGATTTCTTCATTTATTAGATATTCACTAATTATTCATTCAACAATATATAGCACCCTATAGGCTACTTCTGTAACTGGGCATTTGAACACATCCCCAAGAGGATCAATTAACTACTAACCCCTTCAAGTCTCTAGTTGTAAACCTGAGGGGCTGAAGTTTCTTATATTGTCACTCATGAGTTCCCATATGTGTGCTCACTATTATTAATCAGTCAGGTGAATCCTTCTATTTTAAACCTTAGTATTCCTTGCCACATTCAGCTTACTTTAAGTTTCAGCTCTCCTAATGATCTTCTTACAGGACCAAGTCACCCTTTTCTTGTCATTCTCCATTATCTCCTTTGTTTCCATCTCTAGTACATATTTAAAAATGTTCTCTGTACTTCCCTACTGATTGGTGTGTCCTCTGTACTTCCTTATCAATTTTTAAGTGGAGATTGGATGACTGTTTGTCAGGCATATGATAACAGGGACACTCTTCAGGTATGGGTTGGACTAGATGGCCACTGAGGCCCCTTCCAACTCCCCAAACTCTTTGACTCTGTCATTTAAGATACACAGGTCAGTCATCTCGAACAGCTGGAAAAGGAAGGAGAGAAGTTCACATGTGGTTTAGAATTTCCCGAGCATGTAACTTTTTCCAAGAAACTATCTGAATGCTCTTTGGATCTAGCAAATGAACTTGCTTGATTTTACTGCCTCTTTAGTTTCTCTCTTCTTGTAGAAAAAGAATTCCCTTATGTCACAACAATCTGCTGTGACTTGTGGTTGTCTACTGGAGTGTAGACCAGCTGCTCCACCTTTCGTATTCTTCCTTTGAATTTGCGCTCAAGAAGGCTGCTATAGAGAATGAGACACCTGTCTATACTTTTTTCAGTTTTACTCATTTACTCCAAATTAAGAGAATAAGAGCAACAAAGACCAATCCCTTCTTAATTTAATTTTTTCATTTTTACCTTTCTCTCTCTTCCCCAGTGTGAAGGTTTATGTTTTATAAGCATCACAGCTCCAAGGGATTTTCTGATGTGTGCCCATAAGTAGAACTACAACAGGGAATTATGGTGACTGGAATAACTTCAGTGGGGAGAGAGGATTGTGGTAGAGTGTGATAGGGGGCCACTTCCCAGCCCCCCCCGCCACCTATAGTTATCTCACAACTGTGCTACTCTTCTTCCTGACTTAATATAATTCAGAGAACATCTCCAGCTCTGAAAAGCTCTTCCCCTGTCCCAAAAGGACCTGAGAACATTTGTGGCTGCACTCCATTGGTGAACATAGTAAGAGGTTCAATTCTCAGCCCACTGCTTACCACCACACTGCCACTTACAACCAGCTGCATAACTGAGTGCTTTACCACAATGTCCTTCGCCTCCTTTCTCCCTTCCCATTTTCCTTTCCCTTCTTTCTTCCCTTTTCCCCTTCCCTTTCCTTCCTCTTTCTTATAAGCAAAGCCTCTTTGTCTATGTGGGTACTGTGCTGAGTTGAGTTGATTTGTTTTTGGAGAATTCATTGACTACATTCCAGAGAGCTCTTACAGGTCATAATTAGAGATGGGATGGGGAACCAAGTTCCTATAATGCCTGAATCAGTCTCATCCCATAAAAAAGTATGAAACTTTAAGCTACAAAACTCTAAAATTATCTCCACTGAATGGTGCCAACAAGATTTGGGTTCCCCCAAGAGACCTGTATGGAGATGACAGGTGACAAAAACATTTTCATCTCTAACAACCTGCCCCCATCTTCAGTCACCCTGCCTCTGGTTTCCATCCCCTCTGTCTCCTCCTAAATGCCCCTGCTCCTGCCTCTCCCAGCTGCAGAGGCTTCTAGCCTCATGCATTCAGTGCATTTAGTTATCAATCAACAGGGATTTCAGCAGCAGTTGTACTGGAGTGGACAAGTTGGCCTTTCTTTATGCCAATAGGGAATGCTTGAAATAACTCGACACACAACACTGATTGATGCAGCCACAGTTTACACACCATGCTTCAGATGGTTTAAAATGACTAGAATTAATGGCTTATTATTAGATAGGAGAGAGAGAAAAAATACCTTTTTCTGGTCTTCTAATTTAAATCTATTTATTTGAATTTTGCAGAGTGTGATGGGGGTCTCACTGCCTTGCTGTCAGTGGGTCCCCAGTGAGAACTCCAGCCAGCTTGGCACCACCCCAACCCCAAGGGAATCTGCGTATTTAGAGCCCCATTTTCTTTGCAAGTGATGCAAAGCCCTGTGGTCAGACCTAGAGGGGCTAAAGGAGCCAGGGAAAGAGTTATCAAGGGCCTGAGTGAAAGGCAGGAGAAAGGGGAGATTGGGGTTTGCTCCAACTCCCTCCTGTTCATGCCAGGCTATGTCAGCCAGCTGGAAGAAAGGGGGTGGGGATGGAGTTTAAAACCCCTGGTAAGGAATTTTTACTTGGTCTGAACATTGTTTAAATTCCTGGAGTGGGTGATCCCTGTAATAAATACCTTGGACTCTGTAAGACAGATATATTTATTCAAGTTTAAAGTTCGGCCTTGATGGATATGCATTTGGGAATGCATAGGGTAGGAGTGTTTGTTATACATTGGAACTGGTTCAAAGTACTCGAGGAGTTAGGAAAACTCCATTTATAGCAAAGCTGAATGTCTTAACCTTTCTTTGTGGTTACTCTGCCTAATTCTGTGTTTTGTCCCATGCCTTGGCTGTAGTTGGTCCTCAAGGAATACTAAGTGAGCATGGACATTTGGCCCCAGACACTCAAAATACTCTTGCAAAGCTCCTTTTGATGGGATCTTAACCTCAGTCACACAGTTTTATGAAGAGAAAACCTCATCCATGGGGAAAGGCAGTGATCAAGCCAGAGGGTAGATACATGTTAGGAAAGTGATTAGAGCAAAAAAACCTGGGGGTATTGTTACTTAAGCCCCTTCCCTTTTAAACCCTCGGGCTTACACTTTACTTCTGCTAAATGGGACCTGCTAAATGACTAGAAGCAGTGTGGTAGGGTAGACAGGGCTTTGGACTTTGATTTAGACTCTGGAAAACCTGGATTCAAATCCTGCCTCAGACACTTACTGTGGGTAAGTGACTTAACTTCTCTGGTCCTCAGTTTCTTCTTCTGTAAAATAAGGCTCACAGGGTCCTTCTCATCTCTAAATCTAAGGTCTGGAAAATGAATCCCATTGAATCAAGTTGTTCATCACTCAGTATTGAATTGGACGTTCCCTGACTTCATCCTTGTTCCTTTCTCAAAGTTTCCCTTTTTCACCAATCCCTCTGAGTTTTAAAAACAAACAGGTCTTAGGTGCCTGGCCAATAGACAGAGTTTCCAGTGGCTCAAGCTTCTTCATTCTCCCTGAAAACATATCTAAAATGCAGGACATTGGGAACATGACCCTCCTTTCCTTCCTATTTTGCTTAGTGATAGGATAAATAGAACCCAAAGAGGAATTGCTGGCAGTCTGGGAAACATCACTTGAGCAGTTTGGTTTCCCCAAGACAAGACAGGCCTCACATTATTCACTGGTGCCAAGACCCCTTCAAGAGCAAAGAAGGTCCTGGCTTAAGGTGGTGTGCCTACCAGGTATGCATGCTGCTTGATCCACATACATCCTGGTACCTTTGCATAGCTGAGCTTTAGATTTCATGGACTGGACTGGGTCCCCTAGCCCCAGAAGTCTCTTTCCCATGGTGAGCACCTGACCTGTATAAAACCAGCTCACCCTGGACCTGAATGGATCTCTCAGAAGTGGCAATACCTGTTAGCAATTCCTGACTCTGGTCTTTTTGTTCATAATTCCCCGAGGACGAGATTCCCCTCCTCTGGCCATAATATCATTCCACTGTGTGAATGATCATAGTACTCCACTGGTGTTCAGATACTGGTGTGAAGGTGTTTTCCTCAAGATAAAAGACCAGTAAGTATAGCATTTGTTTGGGAAAACACATACCTTTTATAGGCCAAGGCACATAATATCTATAACAGCAGAGATGTAAAAATACTGCATTCTGTAACATTGGCAAGTTATTCTCTGCCTGAGGAATTCTTAATTTAAAAAGAAAAAGCAACTACCTAAGGTCCCCATTTTTGCTACAACTACCATTATAGGTTTTTATTTTTCCCTGAGATGCTGGAAATTTTTTCAGCACATAACTCACAGTTAAGTTGCTTAATCACTTCTTTCCTGTTAACTCTATGGTTTGGGATTTCTTTGTCACTTTAGGGAAGTCAGAATGGAATTAAATAGGAATATAGCTAATCTTACTAAAGAAATTCCTACCAACAATTTTTTCCCTTAATGTCACCAAGCCTTAAATTAGTTGATTTATTTGTCTCCTAAGTATGACTGATTGGGACTCACACTCCTCCAGGCCACCCTCAAACACACACATACACACACACACCTTAGTATTATGAAGATGGAAGATATGCCCTGGTTCTTATATTCTATGAAGAAGGAAATATACATCTGAGAACCCTAGAATAGAAGGGGCCTGGGGTTCAGTCCTGACACCTTCTGATTGAGCATTTTCTGCTGCAATCAATCAATCAACAAGCATTTATTAAGTGCCTATGATGATTTGCCAGACATGAGGCTAGGTGCAGAAGCACTTAGATTTCTGACTGAAGGATTTGGGGGTCAAAGGGGGACTCTGAAATACTGCACACTGAAAGTAGAATGGTTCGTTATGTCACTGACTATTGAAAATATGGGCATACAAATAGTAGCATATTATCGGAACACTTTAATGGATCTATATCTCATCTGTGTGAATACTCCGAAGGTGACAAACCCTCTTTACCCTGTACTCATCTTGTCTATGGGCTCCTGTGTATCCTCCACAAAGGATTTACCCATAACATCAAGAGTCTTCCTCTAGAACTGTTGACTTGATGTGGTTATCAATGGAACTCCCAGGTAGTGCTTTTGCTAATCCTTCATTCTCACTGTATGATTCTTATCTCCTTTTCTGGTTGTATATTTCTTTGATATTATCTTTATGTTGCTTTAAAAAAAATACACAATTTATCACTTGTGACTTACTATGGTCTATTTATGCCCACCATGCAACTTTCCTTTGTCCTTCTGAGAACTTGAAATTTTGATTCCCTTTAGACTATGGTGTTACCCAATGGATTCATATATTCTTTCCTTCAGCAAACATTTTTTGAATGAATAAACAAAAAAGCAATTTATTATGAACTATGTGCTAAATATTTTTGCTAAGAAGTGGGCTAAGCCCTGAGATACAAATACAAAAGCAAAGATAGTCTCTGCACTCAAAAAAGCCTATATTCTAATATAATAAACAACACACAAAGGAGAGTGGTGACCAGGAAGGGATTATTTGGTCCTAAAATTTATACGGATAGTGAGTGAAGTCAATAGCAATTAGTTCCGTCCAAGTTGCTTTGATCATGATACCAGAGCAGAACATCTACTATGTGCAAGGAACTGTCCTAAAGGCTGTTTGGAATACAAAGAAGGGCATGTCTGTGGCCCCCAAAAGCTTAAAGTCTACTGGGGGGGCTTACATATAGAATAACTATAGGCTTGCTATAAAACATTCCCCAGAACATGTTAGATCAACTACAGAAAAGGTTACATGGGAGAGACTGCATCTGAGTCATGTTAAGGATCTTGAGGAGTGGGTAGAACAAAATGGAATTTGATTATTGAGACATTCTAGGCACATGGAAGAGTGTATAGAAAAGCATGAGACAGCATAAGATTGTCTGAAAAACAGCACATTGGTGAATTTTACTGGAACCTAAAGACATCTCATCAAGTGGAGTGGTGGAAGATAAATAGGCAAAGGTCAAATGGCAGAAGGCCTTGAATGCCATAAAAATGAGTTTTGATGTTATCTGGCAGTCAGTGAAAACCCCTGAAATCTTTGAACAAGGACAGCAGCATGGTAGGAATTTGGTTTCTTGAAGATTACTCTGGTAACCATGCATAGAATGGGTTAGAGAGAGGTAAGACTGAGGGTAAATAGATGATACTTAAAGAGATTATTAGGGCTTAATTTAAGATGATGGACAGTAGGAATGGAGAGAAGGAAATTAATACAAGTAATATATCATATATGTGTATGTGTGTGCACGTGCGTACACATGTGTATATGTTTGTGTGTGTAGTCTTAGAGAGTTCTGTGACAGTTTAAGAGAATGTCCAATGGTGACACAGCTAAGATCTGGACTTACGTCCTCCTGATTCTATCCACCACCCCACATTGTCTCTCTGTAAGACACATCATGGAGATAGAGATAAGACTTAGGAATGGATTGGAGGTGAGTGAACCAGATGGTGGAATCCATGAAGACAGATATAAAGTATATTAATAGAAATTGTTAGGAATCTAAAATTTGTTTATTGAAGAAACACCAATGGCAAAATGAACATGACTTTTTTATTTTTACTAGCAAACTATAATGCTAAATTCTAACTCTATAGAACACCCTGTGTTTTTCCTGTTATTTTCTTAGTGGTACCAATATATATGAAACCTTACTAATGTGGGTAGCCCTTCCAATAATAAAGACTGCAATCTATTCGTGCCTACCTATCCTTTGTAACTATTATGCATATCTCTCCATAATACAGGGGCCCACCTAATGTTCTGGGAGTCTCTCATGTGCTCATGACTTCAGTCAGTCAATAAACATTCATTAAGTACCCACTCTGTTTCAGGCTCTGTGCTAAGTTCTGGGGAAACTAGGAAAGGCAAAAGATAGTTCTTGCTCTCAAGGAACTCACAGTCTAATGGGGGAGACAACATGCAAACAACTAAGTACAAATAAGATATCAACAGGGTAACTTTGAAATAGTCAACAGAAGTAAAGCATTAGCATTAAGGATGATGTTCCCCATCCTCCCTGTAGAAGATGGGATTTTAACTGAGGCTTGAAGGAAGCCTGGGAGGCTAGGAGATGGAGATAAGGAGGGAGAGAATTCCAGACAGGGAGGACAGGCTTCCCCAAAATACCCCGAACCAAGAGATGGCTTTTCTTGAATGAGGAACTCTCAGGAGATTAGTGTCACTGGGTCAAAGAAAACATGGCAGGAGGGAGATAGAAGAAAACATACTTGGCTATCCTTTGCTCTCACTACATGACAGGCCATCTTTTTTTTTCCTCATTCACACATTTCTTTGATGACATCCTTTCTCATGCTTCATTCTTCTATAATTCTATTTTTCTTGGTATGTTCTTGGCAGCCTGCTCACATCCACCATGCTCCTTTCCATTGTCCCTTGAAGCATCCTCAAGTTTGATTCTTTAAGGCTTGTAGAATTCTGTGACTCAAGTCCGTGCAGTGTCACCAGAAGAGTATCAGGCTTTGAAAGATGGGTATTTTGTTCCAAGAAAAGACTGGAATCCTGAAAAAGAACTAGGACATTTCTCAGTGGCAATACAGGCTATTCTATCCTTTCTGTTCAATTCTGGGCCCAACTTATTGTCTATTTCCATTATCAGGCCAGGATGTAGTCCAATGGATTGGCCATTCATCTGCAGCTCCTACACTACAACATTTGTTTTCTTATAAAGTGAGTAACCAGTCTAGTGAAAACTATCTTATGAGAGTTTAACTATCCAGTTTCCAATCTTGTTGGCTCCAAACATCATAGTAGTATTCTGGATAGTGTCACCAAGGGAGGTTATGATAATGTTACCATAAAATTCCTCAGTCCTTTTGTAAACTTCAGTATGGCCCTTACCAATGAGGGAGGAAGAAAAGATAGGAAGAAGGAAAGAAAGAAAGGAAGAAAAAGAAAAAGAAAGAAAGAAAGAAAGAAAGAAAGAAAGAAAGAAAGAAAGAAAGAAAGGAAGGAAGGAAGGAAGGAAGGAAGGAAGGAAGGAAGGAAGGAAGGAAGGAAGGAAGGAAGGAAGAAAGGAAGAAAGAAAGTGAAGAGAGAAAGAAAGAAAGTAAAAGGGAGAAAGAAAGAAAAAGAAAATTGAACACACAGGTTGCTTGGAGATTTTCTTCCCACCTTTGTTGACTAGCAGTGAGAATTTGCAAAATGCAAACATTGTCAATATCACATTGACTTACAGGCATTTTATTCTGTTACCAATAATTCTTTAAAGGTGCTGACACAATTTTTGGTGGCATATGAATAGCACGTGACTAGCACTCAGCTATCACTTTGAATGCTGCAGTTATTGCCCCCCAGTATAAACATGATTTTTGAGGCATGCTGGTTGTCAGAGGGTCATACATTCCCTTCTCTCCCCCCCCCCCAATTTAATTGAACAAGAAACCTTTTGAAAATGTTATTTAGATTCACACACTTAATTTCCACCCACAAAGTATACATGCTTAACATGGTGCAGTGGAAAAAAATGTTGCATGTGAAGTCAGAGAACCTAGGTTTGAATACTGACTTCATCATATTACCAGTATGGACAAATCATTTAACATTTCTGGTCCTCAGTATCCTCATTTATAAAATGACATCTAAAGTCTGTTCTGGCTCTAAATCTGTGAGCCTGTGTTAGAGGCTTAGAAAGAGTGGAGAAACTGAGGCGAAATGGTAAAGCTGAAAAGGACTCGGAGTTGAGACAAGTAAAATCCTAATACTGCTGCTGACATGGGATCTTGAATATGTCACATCCTCTCTATAAGTCTGCCTTATTTTCTATAAAATAAGGAAGGGACAACTACATGACCTCCAAGTCCCTTCCATCTCTAAGATTCTATGACCTGACAATTTCAAAATCCCTTTTAACTCCCACCTATCCTATGGTTCCATGACTCCAAGGTGGTGGTTCATTTGAATAAAAGTAGCAGGTAGGGGGAGAAAGTGGGGATGGAAGCAGCTAGGTCACCAAGCTTCTCTCCATGTAGTACTTTGTATCCTCTTATCACAGAAAACCTGGGAGAACTACAAGTTAAGAAAATGAGAGTGAAAATAGTAATTTTAATCATACTCTTGAAAAGGAAGGCTGATTAGTCATTTCTATTTTGTTTCCTTTTTAAAAAATTATTTCCCAGACATCACTGGTGGAGAGTTATAAGACGCAGCTAAGATAGCTCAGTGAATATAACTCTGGGCCTGAGTCAGGAAGACTCATCTTTCTGAGTTCAAATCTGATCTCAAACACTTACTAGTTAGTTGTGTGACCCTCGGCAAGTCACTTCACTCCATTTGCCTAAGCTGCCTCAGCTGCCTCACCTGTAAAATAAGCTGGAGAAGGAAATGGCAAGTCACTCCCGTATCTTCGACAAGAAAACCTCAAAAGGGGCTGTGTAGAGTTGGACATGACTGGAAAACAGCAAACTAGTTATAAAAACAACTTCTTTGAGATGACTCATTCAATGCTTCTCTAAAGGGATTGAGGGAGGGAAAACAGATCCCAGAGTACTACCAAGTAATATATTAGGAATAATGAAGAAAAGAATCCTGAGTACAGGCTGGAAAATTTAAACACACTGAAATTTCAGCTCCTCTCACTTTAGAATACTTAGGGAATTTCAGGAAGGGACCTCAACATTTATTTAGTTCAATTCATTTATAAATGAGAAAACTGAGGCCCAAAGTCACTGTTAATGCAATGGCCGGGGCTAGACAGAGCTCAGGTGTCTAGCTTCTAGTCTAATCCGATGCCTTTTCCATTATTTGCATTGCCTTTCAAATAATTTTTTTAAAAAATAGAAGTTTAATAAGAAAGCAATTCCTTCCCTCTCCCACCTTATATGTACATGGATCTAGAGCAAGAAGTGACCTTGAAGATCCTGGTGAAGTCTTAACTTTCATTTTATGCATAAGGAAACTGAAGCTGAGAGGATGTGACTTGTCCAAGATCACATAGTTTCTGTGACAGGGATCCCAAATCTCCATTGCTGAAGAGCACAGTGAACCCATTTTTGATGCATACTATTTAAACTTAACTGTACTTTCTCATTTTGGTCTAATACTTTTGTTCTGTTATTTTCTATGCATTTGGGTCTGTATGGAAGTGTCACCCTTAGATTATAAATTCCCAGAGGGCAAGTATCATGTGATGCTTTTTTTCTCTGTCAAAACAGATCACAACTGCTCTATTCTTCCTAGTTCTTGTCCAGGTTTTCCCATCTGCCTTCCACCAAGGATCTACCCAATATTCTGGGAGCCCATTTCTTCTTTTGATATCTCTGGGACAGCTAGGGAGTGTAGTGGTTAGAAATCTTATCCTGGAATCAGGAAGACCCAAGGTCAAATTCTCCCTTGCATACACTTGTTAGCTTTGTTACCCTGGGAAAGTCATTTAGCCTCTATTTGCCTCATTTTCCCACCTGTAACAAAAATAGTCAAATTAGATAATTATGTGTAAAGCACTCAGCAGAGTGCCTGCCATATGGTACGTGCTGTATAAATGTTAGTTGTTATTGTTGTTCATATTATTATTAAGAGTATTATCATCCCATTTGATCTAGTTAACCATCCTGCTTGATTCTCTTTACTGGAAGGGCTTATTTCTGTAATCTATTAAGCATACCACTGCTCAACCACCTCCATGCAGTTCCCCTGACACAACACCCTGTTCAAACTAGACTCTAAATAAAGATTTCCACACGTTGATTCAATTTGACAATTTAATGCCTACCTAGTATGGATAAGGCTTTGGGCTAAACAATAGATTTCCAAAGACAAAATGCAAAAACAAAAGTCTCTGACCTCCGAGAATTTACATCGGGTGGAGTGATGTCCCTTTTATACTGATAAGTACCAGATTAGTTGGGGAAAGAGAAAGCACTAATAACTGGGGGTGGGGGTAAAGACCAGAGTAAGGAAGACAGTAAAGATGAAAAAGAAGAAAGTAAAGATGATAGTAGCTTCCAGAAAAGTCCATCTAACATTTGGTTCAAGAAGTATAGTGATAGGTTTTTCAATTGCATAATATTCCCAGCCCACCACCACCCCACCTCCTTAAATATTTTCCCTAATGATTTTGGTTCTTTCCTCCACCTTTAATGGGGAAAACAATTAAGCCATTTTCAGTCCTTGCCAACTCTCCTACAGACAACACTTATGAGTACCCCCTCTGACAGCATAATTAGTATTCCTGGGACATTTTTCACCAGCTGCTTATGTCTCCTCCAAGTTAAAAGTCAACAGCTAAATATATAGCATTGAGAGTGCACAAACAGGGAAATTGATTTTAACACTCAGAACCCCTTGATTATCAGTATTTATAGCTGTAATTAGAGAATGGTTTAATGTCTTATATAATCCATTCTTTATTGAAAGTCTCACGACAAAGAACTTGATACTAATTTCCTTTGGATCAGCAAAGAAGGAACTTTTCGATCCTAACACTTGCTTAGTTTCCAGGTTGGTTAATTACAAAACATGTTGTCCTACATTATACATAGTACAATAGGGGCTGATTCACTTGTCAAGTGACTTTCATTGGGAGTTCCTGTTCCATACTACTAGGATATTATATGTTTGTCCCCAGAGTCTGACTCAAGTGTATGGTGTGTTATGAGTGATGGCTGCTGCTAATATTAGCAAAATAAAGCTATTTGTCTATAATGTGAATACCACATCGTTGTGAAGTAGTGTGGTATGGTGGGCAGAGTGCTGACTTAGGAAATAGGAGACCTCCATTTTGCTACTGTTTATACCACTGACCACATATGTGGCTTTAGGTAAGTTCCCTCTCAGCCTTTGTTTCTTACTTTATAAAATAAGTATAATGTATGATCTTGAATGTACCTTCCAGCTCTGAAACTCTATGATTCTATAATCTTAAGTATATTATATAGTGTGAATGATATTTATTAGCCCACAAATATCATTTCTTTTTTTTTTGGAGGAGGGAAGGCAAGGCAATTGGGGTTAAGTGACTTGCCCAAGGTCACACAGCTAGTAAGTGGGCCAAGTGTCCAAGGCCACATTTGAACTCAGGTCCTCCTGACTCCAGGGCCAGTGGTCTACGCACTGTGCCACCTAAATGCCCCTCACAAATATCATTTCTAAGTTGTGCATATAGCATGTCTAGGCTATAACCTTGATGTTTTCTTATTAGGAAATATTGTAGGACACATCTTTTTTCCCCTGAATCAATTATTCCATCATTTATTAAGCACCTACTACATGCCAGGCATTGTGTAAGGTGTTAAGGATAAGAAAGGAGGGAAGAAAGAAAGAAAGAAAGAAAGAAAGAAAGAAAGAAAGAAAGAAAGAAAGAAAGAAAGAAAGAAAGAAAGAAGGAAAGAAAGAAAGAAAAGAAGACAGAAAGAAAGAAGGGAAGGAAGGAAGGAAGGAGGAAGGAAGGAAGGAAGGAAGGAAGGAAGGAAGGAAGGAAGGAAGGAAAAAGAAAAACATTTATTACCTTCGAGGAGCTTACATCTTAATGGTGGAGACATCTAAATTAGTATTCACAAGATGAATAGTGTGGATGAAGAGTAGTTTAAGAGTGAAAGATACTAGCTGCATGAAGATCAGGAAAACACCTCGTGGAGGAAGTGGTATTTATTTGAACTGGTTCTTTTCCTTTTTTTTTTTTTTTTGAGGAGGGAAGGCAGGGCAATTGGGGTTAAGCGACTTGCCTAAAGTCACACAGCTAATAAGTGCTAAGTGTCTGAGATTGGACTTGAACTCAGGTCCTCCTGATTACAAGGTCAGTGCTCTGTTCACTGCACCACCTAGCTGTCCCTGAGCTGGTTCTTAAAGGAAACCAGGGAATCTAAGAGTCAGGAGTTGGGTGGACAGGAGTTCAGGTGTGGGGAATAGACAATGCTAAAGGGAAAAAAAGGAAGATGTGACAATGTGTGAGGAACAATAAGTAGTGTCAAAATGGCTAAGTGCAAGGGTCTACTGATAAAAGTTTAACAACCAGCTCTCTGAAAAAAATATGTACAGAAGGGGATGGGGAAGAGGGAGATAGAATGTAGCCAGGAAATTCTTAGAAGTTTAATCTATATCATTACTATTTTCCTCATCAGTTTCTTAAGTCTCGGCAATCAATAAAGTAATACGTCAAGCTATGATTTGTAGCATCTGCCAATTTCCATTGACAATTTGACAGTCAGCTTATAGGGCTCGAGCTGGCTCCAGCATACCTCTGGCTGAGTTCATGAAATGTGTTAAAACAATGTTAGAAAGGGGCCTATTGAAAAAGAGCTTTACAGTGTCCAAGAGAGGAGTTTATATTAGACCCTAGAGAGAGTAGGAAGGCATTAGAGCTCAAAGAGTAGCAGGGTGACATGGTCAGGAAAATTACTTTGGCAGCTGTGGGATAGATGGATTGGAATGGGGATACTTGAGGCAAAGAGTCCAATTAAAAGTATCTTGCAATTGTCCAAGAGAGAGGAAATGAGGACCTGAAAAAGGATTGATAACCTGTGAGTCAAGAAAGATTATGCATTTGAAAGACCGATCTTGTTTGTATATAGGTGTTTGCTTATTGGCTATCCCATTAGGCTCTGAGAGCCTTGACAGCAAGAACCATTTTTACCTTTTCTATAACTAGCATATAACACATTGCCAGGTACACAGGAGAAACTTAATGAATGTTTTTTGACTTAATTTCACTTAACTGTATCATTTGACAACTTATTGGATATGTGGGGTAGGTAAATTCAGCATGATTCCAGAGTTGCAAATCTAACTGACTAGAAGGTTGATGATGACATCAGAAGTTCAGAATAAGAATGCACTTGGGGGGAAAATGGTTTTAGATACATTGAGTTTGAAACAGCTAGAAGAAATCCAGTTTGAGACCCTCCCCATGGCTGAATGATGAGAGAAGACCAAATTTGCTTTGCCATCCTTTCCAGGAGTTCCAGGAGTGGGGAACCCAGGCCAGCTCAGGACTGATATTTCTAGAGATGATCTTTTGGAATTGGGCCTTTCTGCCCTCTGGGAGAATTAAACTTATGCAATAGCTGTGTCTTTGCCTTGGCGTTCCTCCATACCTGAAATGCCCTTCCTTCTTACCTCTGCCTCATAAAATCCCTTTAAAACCCAGGTCAGGTACCATCTTCTCCTAATTAACGCCACCAGTGTCCTCCCCCTCAAAATACCTTGCTTATAATTCATATATATTGATATTTATTCACTTTATATTTATGATATTTGTGTATGTTCTTCTTATATCCTACATTAGAATGTAGGTAAGCTAAAATCATTTCGTTGTTTGTATTTTTATTGCCAGCACCTGGCACAGTGCCTAGCACATAGTAGATCCTTCATTAATGCTTGTTTATTATTTGATACAAATTCTACGAGGGGGTTTTAAGGAGGAGGCTATTATAATAATCATTTTCCCTAAACTATTCCCTCCCACCATAAAGTTAGAAGAAGAAAAAACAAAAAACCCCAATCTCCATCTTCTAAGCTGTGGGAAAAAGAATGGTGAAAGCCTTCTCCATCTGGCACAAGAAGCTGACTATTAAGTTGTTTGGGAAATGTGGAGTTGTACCCATCTAGAAGATTGGCCGTGGCCATTTTAATATGTTTTTGAAAATCATTGAGTGCTTAAAAACCTGTAGTAAAAGCCCTAATAAACTAAATTAGACCAAGACCCTGCCAGAATTGTATTTACCTCCTAAAGTGGAGGTTTGGGAAACCATGTTAAAAATGAAAATAAAAAAGAAGGAAAAAAAGGAAAAAGAAAATGATCCTGAGTTTGTGGGGGGCAGGGAGTGTAGGGGACTCTTTCACCAAATGGCAAACCCCCTGCCATCAAAAAGAGCTCATTTGTAAGGGGACTGGCGATCGCTTTCAATGTCACACGTTTTCGAAGGGTGATGCCACCCGCCTCCATTTTTGTTTTGTTGTGCTTTGTTTTACAAGTCTTATTTATTTTTACAAGGGTAGGAACGACAGAGGGGGGATGGAGTCCCTGTAGCCCAAAGAATACATGCTTTGTTCATTGTGTATGCCCAGGCAGTACAATGAACAAGTGCTAATAAGAAGAAAATGATTGTAGCAAATAAAATCCCATATGCTTTAGTCACCTAGAAGGGGGCTGTGGGCAAGCAGCGATGGGCATTCCATAAGCACGGTGCTGGCATGAGATAATCTGGGGGACATCTTTGGGAACTCTCCTCAAGGGAAAAGACCAACGTCCCGCCTGACACAGAACATCACTGAAGGTATCTAGGAGAAGGAGGATGGGCTGGGAGTTATCAGAGCATAGAGTTTAGAGCTGGAAAGGACCTTAGGGATCAATGCCTTCATTTGTACAAGAGAAGGCAATGAAGGCCCAGAAAGGTTAAGTGATTTACCCAGGAACATGTAGTTTAAGAAATGTCAGGGGCAGAATTTGAATCCAGGTTTTCCTGACTTCACTATTATGAGCTCTGGGTTCTAATCTTATATATTATTCCCCTTCATACATACACTCTATGTTCTAGCCAAAATGTCCATTGCCCTTCTTCAGACATGCTATTTCATCTCCTTTCTCCTTGCCTTGGCACAAGCTGTTTCCATACATAGAATGCCCACTGTCCTCACCTCTGCCTCTTAGAATCCCCAGTTTTCTTCAAAGTTCACCTCAAATACCTCTTCTTTTATGAAGCCTTCTTCGACACCCAGTTGCTAGTGACTTCTCCTCCAAATAAATAAACAAATAATTAAAAACAACTATCTTGTATTTATTTTAAATCTAATTTATAGATATATGTATACATGTTGTCTCCCCAGATATACTGTAAGCTCCTTGAGGACAGGAACCATTTCCTTTTTGTTTTCACATCCCCAGCACCTAGCACATTGTCCACAACAAAGTAAGCGCTTAGTAAATGCTTGTCAAATTGACATAAGAGGTGTTTAATAAATACTTGTTGACTGACTCCACAACTTGGTGTGTGTGTGTGTGTGTGTATGTGTGTGTGTGTGTGTGTGTGTGTGTGTGTGTGTGTGTGTGTGTGTGTGGTCTTGGGCAAGTCACTGAACTTCTATACTTAGTTTCTTCCTTTGTCAATGCTAAACAAGGGCACCAATGTCTGCCCCACCTATTCCATGGAGGTGTTGCAGATCCTCCAGAGAGGTCATATGTGAGAATGCCTAGAAAGGTCACATGCTTAGCAATACTTTTAATAGTGCTTTACTGTGGACTCTCTTCTCACCCACATTGATGAACTTGGTCGTGAAAGTATTATTGACCCCATTGTACAGATAAATATATTGTAGCACAACCTGCATATGTTAAAAATCTACTGTGTATAAGGGATTGTGCTAGGCACTGGTTGTCGAAAGAGCAAAATTAAGGATTCTCCGCCTCCTTAGGGGACTTACATTTGATCAGAGGAAATAATATATAAAGATGTAAGTGGATGAAAATTCTGTACTCGGTAAATATGAAGTAATTTCAAAGGGGAGAGATAGCAGCAGCTAGGAGAAAATCAGAAAGCATCTCATTGTAGGTGGTGGCTTAAGAGAGAGAGAGGTGAAGACAAAGTTCATTCGAAATGATGGAGGGCATACTGCACCAGAGATGGAGATGGGAGGAATGAACTGATTTACCCATGGTCACATAGGTAGTAAGTGTTGGAGGCAAGGCTCAAATTCAGCAGTTCTGACCCCAGGCATAGTGTTCTTTCCACTGCCTCCCACTGTCTCCTGCTGATCACACTTAAGAACTCTTTTTTTTAATTATTATTCTGTAATTATTATTTTAAATGTTTCAGTATTCTTAAAACATGGAGACTTTTTTTTCCATAAAGCACAGAGACTTTTCTTTCCCACCTTAGAATGAAGCTATTGCTTTTTTGCCATTATGCAAGAATGAAGATAGGAGTAGAGAGGATACTAGATTTGGATTTAATTCTTCAAATTCTATCTCTTGACAGTTATACAGGCAGCAAGGTGGCACAGTAGATAGAGCCCTTGGACTTGGAATCAGGATGACCTGAGTTCAAATGTGACTTCGAACATTTATTGATCTCAGCCAGTCACTTAACGTCTGATGGTCTCAATTTCTTATCTTTAAAATCTAAACAATAGGGGTGGCTAGGTGGTGCAGTGAATAGAGCACCAGCCCTGTATTCAGGAGGACCTGAGTTCAAATTCAGCCTCAGACACTTGACACACTTACTAGCAGTGTGACTTTGGGCAAGTCACAACCCCAATTGACCTCCAAAAAGCCAAAAAAAAATGGAAATAATAATAATAACACCTACCTCCCAAGGTTGTTGTAAGGATCAAATGAGATAATATTTATAAATTGCTTTGCAAACACTGAAGTGCTGTATAAATGCCAGCTATTAATAGCTCTGTGACTGGACAAATTCATTATTTAGTTTTCATATGCAACAAAAGACAATGACTCTTAAGTAAGTGGAACTGGGTTCCAATCACTCACTATCTAAATGTCCTAAGACAATTCACTTCATCCCCCAGGGCCTCAGTTTCTTTCTCTTTAAAACAAAGGATTTGGACTGATTGGCCTCCTAGGTCTTTTCCAGCTCTTTGATCCTATGAACTCTTTGGACTCATTTAAATCTGAATTATGATGTAGAGAAGGAGCTCCCACATTGAGAGTATCCTGAATGAAATGCCAGATTGTTCAGGTGCTGTTCAAAAATTCACAAGCTTCAGATGGTAAATCCATATAGAAGTTACCATTTACCCACCTCCTTCCTTACTACTCAACAAGTCTTGGGTTTCTATCACTGAAGAATTAGTTACAGAATCATGGAATTTGAGAGTTGGATGAAATTTCAGCAGCCATCTAGTCCAAACCACACACAAAAGGAATTCCTACTACAATGTATCTGACAAATGGTTATACAGCCTTTGAAGACCCCAGAATGTCATCCCTTTGACTTCCAAGGGTGAGGAACCCAGCTACTCACCTCATCCCATTCCACTTCTGACTAGGTCTAATCATTAGGAAACTTTTCCCACCTTCAAGCCTAAATTTGACTCTTGGCAATTTTATATACATATATAAATATATTGTATATTTAATATTAGTATATTAAATATATTAGCATATTATATTTAATATATTATTTATTATATAATATATACATATATGTATGTGTGTGTGTGTATACCTATTGTTCTTGTGTTTGTCCTTCATTCTCAGAGAAGACCATGACATCAGGGAGGTGATGATATGACTTGCAGTTGACTTTGATTCGATGGAGGGAGAACTGAGCAAGGTCACCAGCCTCACTTTCTCCTCCAGAGCCATCTGGATCCAGCGATCAGATATTCATCAGGATGACTGGAGATGGCCCAGGATGCAATGGGAGACCCTGGCCCTTTTAGGCTAAAGTTTTTTCAGTTTCTCACTTTGAGTGAGATAATGCCCATTCAGTGAATAGACCTCTTGTGTATACATATATATCCAAAAGGAACTTGAAAGATTATCCAGTTCAATTTTCTTTTTCTTTTTCTTTCTTTCTTTTTTTTTTTTTTTTTTTTTTTTTTTGGAGGGCAGTTGGGGTTAAGTAACTTGCCAAGGTCACATGGCTAGGTTTTTGTTTATGTGTGCGTTGTGTCTGAGGCCGGATCCGAACTCAGGTCCTTCTGACTCCAGGGCCGACACTCTACTCACTGTGCCACCTAGCCGCCCCCAGTTCAATTTTCTTATTTCTTAATTGATGACTGAGTACCAAAGAGGCTGAATAATTTGCCTGATGTTGCACTGATAGTACGTAGCAGAGTAAGGATGTAAGCTAGACTTCTAACTTCCAAACTAACCCAATTTCTATAGCCCCATGCCTGTTGGCTTTTATCTGGTGAAGTTAAATGGCTACAAAGCATTTAACTACAGTACCTTTTAAAAAAAAAAACCCTACTGTAAGATTGTACATTTTTACTCCTGCCCTAATTAATGTAATCACAGAAAAC
This sequence comes from Gymnobelideus leadbeateri, assembly GCA_011680675.1. Taxonomy (NCBI): domain Eukaryota; kingdom Metazoa; phylum Chordata; class Mammalia; order Diprotodontia; family Petauridae; genus Gymnobelideus; species Gymnobelideus leadbeateri. The sequence continues at coordinate 226,736 of WOXC01006562.1, forward strand.
TCAGATAGCTCAATCATATTAAGCAATCAATTTAAAAAGTCTAGTCTAGGTATGAATAAAAATCCTTAATCTTTTTGAGAGATAAACTACTTTGATGAATGGATAAAGAGAAATGAGGCCACAAAGGAAATCTTATGACTGACTCAAAGAATCAGGCACATCCTTGTCTGTGTATGACACAATTATAATAATTAGCTTGTTTTAATCATAGAGGGAAATATAATGGACCATAGATTTTTCTCTTGTCAACTTCAGAGATTTTATTTTGGATTAAAAGTTCTGAGTTCAATCACAACTGCTCTGAATCCCATTAGGTAAATTCCTAATATTTAGACAGAGCTTAGGTTCTCTGCCTGACATTTTATTTATATGTAAATATAAATTGGGCAGCTAGGTGGTACAGTGGATAGAGTGCTAGACTTGGTCAGGTCAATTCCTGCCCATGACACTTACTTACTGTGTGACTCTGGACAAGTCACTTTAACTCTCTTATCTTTTGCTTTCCTCATCATACAGACCCTCAGAATCTCTCCCTCTGATTTTGAGATAGTTTCTTCCTTTTCTAAAATTTTCTTAGGGAGTGACCCAGTCTCTCACACAATGGCCCTGAATTGTTTCAAGACAGAGTACAAGTGCCGACCACACTAAGTGCTCATGGTATGATTCAGTCAAAAAGTCTTCTTAGTTAAGGTATCAGAGCTAAAATGGAATAGTTCCAACCACACCCTTATATATGAAAACCAAAAGCCAGTTTAGATCTAGGCAGTCAAGTGGTGGCAAAGCACTCTTGAGAGGGAATCACTATTGGGGAGAAGAGCAAGTTTTCCTTCTCCCCCTTCCCTATTGACATGGTGACAACAATGAGTATTGATAGTAGTTTCCCCAAAACAGCAGTAGGTGTTTTCAACCTTGTGTTAGGAGCTTAGAGACATGTAAAGGGAAAAAAAAACTAGATATGTCAAGGAAAGGCAGTTTTAGCAATTTGGAGGGAACCAACCCTCAGAACTCAGCAGAGAACTACACCTAAAGGAAACTTCTTGAGGAATCCACAAAGGGAAAAAAGGACTTCTGTTGCCTAGGAGCTGGGAATTACCCTTTAGTCATACAAGTTCTCTACATATATGCCTCACTACTATTTTACTATTGTTGCATTCTCCCCAGGGATCTAGCATATGCTAGTGAGAGTTTGTCCCTAATTGGGGGGAGGAGGGTAGAAGGAGGAGGATGGCAATTGTTTTTCTAACAACTCTATTCACTATACCTGCTTAGTAAATACCCTTCCCAAAAGTTAAACTTGACTGATAATGAATGGGAAGCACACTGGTAGGGGCTCATAAGCAATTGTACTTTAAATCCTAAGGCCTCAGAATTACCATTAGAAACCCAAGGAGAGTAATAGCTAATTGCCCTCTGGGGACTTGATCTACCAGTAAGAGTGGAAATTGGGAGAATAAGCCCGGAGAGGTTGTTTCACTTGAAATAACCCTGAAAGAGAGATAGTGAAAATCTCCCTATTTTACAAGTGAAGGAACTCAGTGTCAGAGAAGTGAAATTACTTATCATGGGCCACATAGATTGTTAGTTGCAGAGCTGGAATCTGAACCCTGTTTTCCAGTGATCTTTTCATCATACCATATTATATTAACATTATATCAAGGTCAACTTATCTTACTAACACTCTATTTCCCATTATTTTTCACACTTTTTCACCAAAACCCCATTCAAAAGAAGTCAGTGGAGGTGAGTATTTACGGACAAGAGAGGGAAAAAATATATTTTCCCTAGATAAATATCATATGATTCTCCCCCCAACTTTTATATTTCTCATCTTAGTTGTGTAATTCATTACTTTCTCTCTAGTTTCATTAAGCTTCACTCAAAAACAAACAAACAAACAAAAAAACTGGATCCCCACAGAGGGCCGAGGCCCTAAATAATATAGAGGACTCTATAATCAGAGCAAGTAGCAATAATTCTGGGTTTGTTTTCCCCCTGAGAAAGCTACTGGAGTGTTTATTCCAGTAACTGAACCAAAAGAGAAAAACATAGAAAGAAACGCTTCACAAATTATGAGGTAATAAATGTCCTTTCAATTAAATTCTTTGAGTGCCTGAAGTTTTTCAGCTTCCATCCAAAAACAAGACATTTATCACCTGTATTGATGCAGAGGAGGTGGTGGGGTGGGGGTGGGAGGACAGCATTTCAAGAATATCTTGCTGAAAAATGGAAAAGAAAGGAAAGTGTCCAGGTACTGCCCATGGAGCAACCTAGGAAGATAATAGATGTCAATTAATGCTTCCTTCAAACATGTTAATGCCTTGTTTCATTATGAAAGAAGTTAATGTTCATCAGGGAAAAGTAGACACTGAGTCTAATCATCTGTTGAACCAGTTAAGACTCCACTTGGGGTTTCTGATAAACTCCTTAGCGGAGGAAATCATTATTTTTTCTGGTGTGAATAAAACAAGAGATTTCTTTGATCTCCACAGACTCTATCTTCTTAAGCTATCAACACCCTTCTTTTTTTCTTTTCTTTATTCTTGGGAGAGTAAATTCCTTAAAGTCAGAGATCAGATCTTTTTAATTTGATTAAATTCCAGGCACATTTTGGGCACTTACTGTCTGCAAGGCAATTTTCTTTTAATTGTCACAAGTGTCTCTCTCTCTCTGAAAAAAAGTTCCAATTTTTTTTTTTTAGTTTTCATTAATTTTTTTAATTTAAAAATTTTTAAATTTAATTTTTAATTTTTAAAATCTCTTTCATTTCCAAATATATCCCTCCTCCTCCCCTCCCCAGCATGCCATTTCTTATAACAAATATTAAAAAAATATGGATAATCAAAACCAATCAACATATCAATCAGCATATGTGAATTCCACATCCATTGCCTCCCACTTCTATTTGCCTAGACAACAGCCCTTAGTGGACTACTTTTCATTTGTTTTCTCTGAATCAAATTTCATTCTGATCCATTCTCCACATGGTTATATGGTGATCTTCCCAAAATATAGGTCTGGCCATATATACTCCAGTGGCTTCCTATTTTCTCTATCATAGCAAGTAACGCTCTGTATTTAGATTTTTAAGTGTTTCATAATGTGATTCTAATCTATCATTCTGACCTTGTCCTACATCAACCCTCTTCATGAATTCTGGGGTCCAGATATGACACAGTGGACTTCTTAAGGTTCTTCATGTTTCTCATTTTTAATGTTTCTCATGTCCATACCTTTGTACAGGCTGTCCCCTATATTTTCAATGCACTCCCATCAAAACCTCATCTTTTAAAATCCAATGTTTTCTTCAAGACTCATCTTAAATTTTACCTTCCCATGAAAAGTTTCCAGATTCTCCTAGTTCCCTTTCCCACAAAAAAAATCCATTTATTTTATATATATTTTCCATATACTTATATGAGATGTCCCATATATGGATGTGTTGTACTCCCCCAATAAACTGTGAGATCCTTAAGGGCAAAGAATTTCATTTTTATATTTGTATCTCATTGTGTTAACCACATAATAAGTGCTTAATAAATGCTAAATGATTGATTAAAAAATAGTCAAACACACCACCTTCTGGCCATGCCAAAGAGACAAGATTTCAGACATATGCACATACATACATATACACATATGTATATATACACACATACATGCATATATACATACATATGCATGTAGACATAGAATTATATTATGTGTATGTACATGTATAAATGCCCTATATATGCAAGAGGAAATAGTAAGGCTAGATCACTTGCTCTTTCTGTCCTATTAAGAGTCATATTTACTATAAGACTGGATAGGGTCTCCAGTCTCCCTGATATGTTGTGCAGATGGTCCTTAGAATGGTCGGTAGTGATCTAGCATAATCCAAGATCCCATGACATTCACAACAGTTACCTCAAAGTACCTGGAATGATAGAATTTTGCTAAACCAAAGATGCAGGTGCTCTCCAAAAACTTTCCTCTGTTGAGTATAGATCAAGCTGGAGCTCCACCTGTTGGACTCTTCACTTCTCAAGTAACCTGTGAATGTTCTCCAAGCATGTTATCTGGTAGTCAGCCAAGTGTTAACTGGTCTAAATGCACTCTGAAAATCTTAGGTGCCGAGAATGGAATAAGGCTTTTTTTTTTAATTAGTCAGTGGAGTTGCTTCAAGGAAACAAACAAAAATGACTAAAGGAGTCAAATGGAGAATAAGAAAGTGCCTGGATAAGACTTAGGAGTTGTGGGATGGACATAACCAAGCTGCCCCTCCCTCCTCATGAAAAATATATCATCCTCTTCAAGGAGTCCACTCTTGAACTGTGAAGGGATAGCCCTGTTGGGTTTATAGGGCATGTCCATCTGGATCAAGCCCCATTTCATTCTTGAGATAAATAGTAGGGATATCACAATAGGATTAAGTATTCACCATTGTAATGTATTGTGACATAATCATTTGCAAAGTCTTTTTCTCATAACAATCCAGTGAGATGAGTAAAGCCAATATTATTATCCCTATTAGAAGCAGATTTAGAGGAGTTACTAGAGTGAAAAAGAACTGGTTCAAATGCCATCTCTGATACTTACTAGCTATGCAACATTGAAAAAAATCATTTGACCTCTGCCTAAAGCAATTCCTTGGGCCTACCTTCTAAATCATAGACCACTATGGAGTGAGTGGAAGAAGTTTATACAGAGGGACTGTCTTAGACAAGGAAAGCACAGATCCTTCAGGTATGTAAGTATTGTATCTCCCCAGTAGGGATGAGGAATCAGATGGTCACAGAAATGAAGTGACTTGACCACAACTTCTTGGATTCTAGCCCAAGGTTCCTGACTCTCTAGCATTGCAAATTTAGAGCTAGAAGGCACCTTAGAAGCCATCTAGTCTAACTCCCCTCATTTTAGATGAGGAAACTGAGGTTGAGAGAAATTAAGCAACTTGCCTAGGGTCACAACATTATATCACTATACAACTTTGACTGTCTCTGAGACCACCAGAATTTATGTGATTCAAAGGAAAGCAAGTATGCAAGCATTCATGCATATGTGTCTGAATGCATGTAAATGTGTTTTTTTTCCTTTCTAAATTTTTTTAAAATTGTATTTTATTTTTTTCAATTATGTGTGAAGACAGTTTTCAACATTCATTTTTAATGAGATTTGAATTTCAATTTTTTTCTCCTTCCTTTCCCCCCCCACCCCTCCCCAAGATAGCAAGCAATCTGATATAGATTATACATGCACAATCATGTACACATTTCCACATTAGTCATGTTGTGAAAGAAGAGAAAGAACAAAAGAAAAAAGCTGCAAAAAAGCCAAAAAAATCTTTTAAAAAGTGAAAATATCATATTTCAATCTGCATTCAGACTCTGTAGTTCTTTCTCTGGATGTGGATAGCATTTTCCATCATGAAGTCCTTTGAAATTGTCTTGAATCTTTATATTACTGAGAAGAACTAAGTCTGTCATAGTTGATTATCACACAGTGTTGCTGTTACTGTGTACAGTGTTCTCCTGGTTCTGCTTATATCACTCAGCATCAGTTCATGTAAGTCCTTTCAGGTTTTTCTGAAGTCCATCAACTCATCATTTCTTATAGCACAATAGTATTCCATAACATACCACAACTTGTTCAGACATTCCCCAATTGATGGGCATTCTCTCACTTTCCAATTCTTTGCCACTGCAAAAAGAGCTGTTATAAATATTTTTGTACATGTGAGTCCTTTTCTCTTTTTTATAACCTCTTTGGGATATAGACCTAGTAGTAGTATTGTTGGATCAAAGGGTATATATATACATACATACATACATACATATATATATATATATATATATATATATACAGTATAATTGCCCTTTGGGCATTGTTCCAAATTGCTCTCCAGAATGGGTGAATCAGTTCATAACTCCACCAATGATACATTACTGCCCCAATTTTTCCACTTCCTCTCCACCATATATCATTTTCCTTTTCTGTCATATTAGCTATCTGATATATGTGAGTGGTACCTCAGAGCTGTTTTAATTTTTTTATCTAATCAATAGTGATTTAGAGTATTTCTTCATATGCCTATTAATAGCTTTAAATTCTTTGTCTGAAAATTATCTGTTTACATCTCTGATCATTTATTAATTGGGGAATGCCTTGTATTTTTATAAATTTGATTCAGGTCTCTCCTGAGAAATTTAGAATTTTTTTATATTGAGAAATGAGGTCTTTATCAGAGATACTTACTGTAAAAATTGTGTTCCAGCTTTCTGCTTTCATTTTAGTCTTGGTTGCATTGGTTTTGTTTGTGCAAAACCTTTTTAATTTAATATAATCAAAATCATCCATTTTACATTTCATAATGTCCTGTATCTCTTGCTTTGTCATACATTCTTCCCTTCTTCATAGATCTGACAGGTTAAATATTCCTTGCTCTCCTAATTTGCTTATGGTATCATTCTTTACATCTAAATCATGTACCCATTTTGACCTTATCTTGGTATATAATGTAAGATGTTGATCTATACCTAGTCTGTGCCCTATTGTTTTCCAGTTTTCCTAGTAGTTTTTGTCAAATAGTGAGTTCTTATCCCAAAAGCTAACGTCTTTGGGTATATCAACCAGATTACTGTCAGCATTGACTACTGTGTCTTGTGTACCTAATCTATTCCACTAATCTACTACTCTATTTCTTATCTAGTACCAAACCGTTTTGATGATTGCTACTTTATAATATAGTTTTAGATCTGATATGATTAGGTCACCTTCCTTTACATTTTTTTCATTAATTCCCTTGATATTCTTGACCTTTTGTTTTTCCAGATGAATTGTTATTTTTTAAAGCTCTATAAAAATATTTTTGGTAGTTTGATTGGTATGGTACTAAATAAGTAAATTAATTTAGGGAGACTTTAATTATTATATTAGCTTGGCCTACCCATGAGCAATTCATAAATATATATTTGTACATACTTTTTGTTGTTCAGTCATTTTTCTATTGTGTCCAACTCTTCATGACCCTATTTGGGGTTTTCTTGGCAAAGATACTGGAGTTGTTTGTTATTTCCTTCTCTAGCTTATTTTTACAGAGAAGAAAACTGAAGCAAATAGGGTAAGTGACTTGTTTAGTTTCGTACTGACCTTTGTACATACTTGCAGATACACACATGTGGATATACATGCATGTTCCCCCACACACAATATATGTGTGTATGTTTGTGTTTATATGCATGCATGTGTGTTTATCTTGCTGAGCTACCAAAACAGCAACTGTACCAAATGGGACTTTAAAAGAGATTAAAAAAAAATAACTGCACAAAATCAGAAGAGACGGGTGCCTTCTGTAATACAAATTCCCATTTCTAACCTGACACTTTAGAATCCTGTTGAGTAGCAGGTTTCAGCATGGGGTTATAATAATCATGTTAGTAAAATGTCGTGCAAGCTGTTTGCCAGGCATAGCTACCTATTCTGGCCTGACTTTACTGTGGAGTATTTCCTACTACTTCATATAAAACACTTTTGTGTGTTTGTCCAAATGAAAGAAGATTTGTCTCCCAGGAAAACCATTTAAACACGTAGAGGCTGAAATCTCATTTTCAAATATTAGGTTTCATTTTATGACATATCATGCTGTTTGGTACAGCATATCTATATTAAAAAGCATGAACAGACATTGCCTTGTTCTGCTCCATTCCTATCTGTCTCTAATGTACATTTATAAAAATACAGACATATCTGATTCCACATACACTATACAACATTTTATCGATTACAGTGAAACTTGGTTATATCGTATTTCCAGAGACTAAGAAAAGAAAACATAGAAAGTGGGAAACACTGAATTTTATTATAGTAGACCCAGAATTTTAAAGAGCTGAATTGCAGAAAGGCCTTGTATGTGAGAATGATAAAAATAAGTTGTTCAGAAAAATTATCCATTTATGCCATCAAACTATAGGTATCTCAATCATATTCTTTGGTCTCTAGGTTTGCAGCATCAAAATGCTTGTTGAAAATGCATTTCTAGAATGGACACCATTTGCTGACCCCCTCTCTCTACTCACAAAGCTTCTATTACAACTCCCATTAACTCTTTCCTGGACTATCCCAATACCCTCTTCCTTGTTCTCTTTACTTCTAGGCTTTTCCCTCTCCAATTTTTATTCCACAAAACAAACAAATTAATAGTCCTAATATGCAAATATGATCATGTCACCTTGTCTGTTCCCACTCAAAAACATCAATGACTCCCTAGTGCTTCTAGGATTATGAATTTAGAGGTTATCGAGGGCACTCTCCCCATTTTTCAAATGAGAAAACTAAAGCCTAGAGAAGTTTCTGATTTGCCCAAGATCACAGAGGTAGTAAATAGCAGAGCTGGATTAGGAAAATAGATATGGAAACACTCATTACCAGTAAACCAGTCACTTAGTAATATGTTCTTTGGCCATAGTAACCCATAAAACAAAGAAAAATATAAAATGGTACTCCACCTTGTATTGCTGCATTTGAGTCTAATTCTTTATGACTCCATTTGGGGTTTTCTCAGAAAAGATACTGGAGGGGGTTGCCATTTCCTTCTCCAGTTCATTTTACAGATGAGGAAACTGAGGCAAGGGGCACTAAATGACTTGTCAAGGGCCACACAGCTAGTAAGTGTCTGATGCCAGGTGTGAAATCAAGAAAATGAGTCTTCCTGGCTCCAGACCTAACACTGTCCACTGTACTACCTAGCTGCCCCTCTCCATTCTGTGTAGGTCCCTTCTATTTCTGCAGTGTTAGTGGCAGAAAAGGAGGCAGAAAGTGCTAAGAATCACACCATTTTTAGACTATCTATAAACTTTAACATAGTCATTGGTACATTAAATGTTATTAAAAAAGATGTGTCTTTGTTTCTGTGGGACATTTGGGGTCATAAAAGGAGTTTTGCAGTTTCTAATTTCCCGTACACAATCCATTACAAACTCCTCTCCTTTTTAATTTTGCGGCTATTTTATTATTTATCTTTTTTTAATACCAATCCTTTAAATAATTACTTATCTTTTAATACCAATATTCTACTAGTGGTGTAAAGCTGCAAATCATGGATTACTCTGTCTCCAAAAAATTAAAAATTATTAGCACACAGACAGCACAGGTTTGAGCTGGTTTTAATATAGAACAAATATTGAGCTTTTAAAGAAAACCCAAAGTCAATCATGTCTTCACAAAAAATATAGGATTAAAAAAAGAAGATGGTCTGGTTATGTGTCAAGAACAAGAGAAAACAGGTGGACCCTTGAAGTATTCTGGGTTTTCTCAAGACCACCAAGAAAAAGAGAGAAAATGAGAGAGGCCCTGTCATATTGTGTGAACCTCTGAGGATGAGCTTGTAAATCCCCTGTGATGGTGACATGGTCAAGAGTTACAAAGGATAGGTAGGCCCAATTACCTTGTATGAACATCCTATCATGAACTTGTGACCCCACTATGGTGAGCATGATCAAGAATTACAAAGGATGGACAGGTTCCCATCATTTTGTGTGAACCCCCTCATAGAACTTGTGGGGAACATGACAGTCTTAAAGGATAGACTGGCATGAATAGATTGTAATCTGTATCACTTGAGGAAATAACCAAATGAAAGAAGTCACAGATCCATTTGATTATTTGAAAGTACCTGTATACACATTATATCCCCTCCATAGAATGTAAAATCGCCCAGGGTGTTGGATGTTTTGTGTTTGTCTTTGTATACTTAATACCTAGTACACTGCCTGTTGTGTAGCAAGCAGTGAAGAAGTATTTTTAGATTAAATTGGGTTGACAAGGCTATTAGGTAAGAAGACAATTTTTACAGATGTAAAAATTTCTTCATTTCTTCCACCAAGGAACTATCATTTGAAAAAGAGGCAGAGGCAGATGAACATATAGGCATGGCTCAGTCGATGCCTTGCAGGAGCACTCAAGAAAAAAAGTGGAAAAACTCAGCCAATTGTCCAGATGCTTATTATCCTGTAGACAAAACATCCAGATGATGGATGGGTTTTTTTCTACTTTCTCCCTGGGTCATAGAGACACAGATGTGTCCTAATCACTTAAAGCACACGTATCGAAATGGTAGAAACCCATATGTGTGAAGTCTCAATGAAGAGGAAATACATTTCTTCACTCCCTGGGATATGAGGAGAGATATATCATGAGAAAATAAGACTTCTCTCAGAGATGTGTTTTAAAAAAAACAACAACTTCTCAAGTCTTATTCTGAGGTCAGTATCAATTCAAACTAATCCCATGCTTCTTCTTCATTTTGAGTTTTATTTATACATTTAAAAAATAGATCCCTTAGAGGGGACTCTAAGGTTCAAACGATTGTCAATGGTTTTTGTTTATCATTGATCTTCATCTAACATTAAGGCTTGCAAAGTACTTTATATGCTCTTTTGTTTGATCCTTGCGACAGTTCTAGGAGGTCATGGTGACCATGACCATAACCACAAGTACTAGTATTTATTGAACATTTTAAGGTTTGCAAAATGCTTTATGAATATTATCTCATTTTATCCCCACAACAAACTTAGGAGGTAGATGCTGTTATTACATTCAGGCAAAGAGAAGTTAAGGGACATGCTTAGGGTCACAGAGCTATTAAGTATCAGAGGCAAGATTTGAACTCAGGTCTTCTGACTCCAAGAACAGCACTGTATAGACTGTGCTATGTAACTATTCAAAGGTAGCTGACATAATCATTATTACCTCCATTTCTAAGATGGTAAAACTAAAGAAAAGGAAGATTAAGAGACTTGCTCAGGGTCATATTAGTAAATGGCAGAATTAAGATTTGAATTCATTTCCCTTGAGTCCAAGATCAGTGGTCTAATTCAACCAGAAAATCCTGTTCTTGGAGCATTGCAACTGATAAGATGTTACTAAATACAGGTATATGCCACCTAATTGGTTCTGTGAAAACACAAAATTAGGTGAAACAATGCTGTTGGGGAAGTTAGTTCGTTAGGCATAGTGTTATAAATCTTACAAACTTTGGCAACTAGTCAATGAGGTTATAGCAGAAGTTGGGAACTTGGGGTAATATTTGGTCACATGATATTAATGGCATTTTTGTGAAACATTTATTGGGGTCAATTGGGATCAATTGACTTCTTGGTCATTCCTTACCACACTGCCTACACGCTGACCAACATCCTCTTCATCTTCTGTACCCACCCCCATTTGGACCCTGCCCCTGGGTCACCAAGGTTGCACGGGAGAACTTTCACCTTATCCTGCCTGACTTCCACACCACTTCCTAGCTCTCTCCACATTACATTGTGGTGCAGTGTATTGTCTTCCCCTGTTAAAAAGTAAGCTCCTTGAGGACAGGAAATTGCTTGCTTGTTTTCTTATCATCAGTGCCTGACATAGTGTTTACTAACTGTCCTCTCTCTCTCCTCCCTTCTCTCTCTCCTCCTTTCTCTCTCTCCTCCTCTCTCTCCTCCCTTCTCTCTCCTCCTCTCTCTCTTCTCCTCTCTCTCACCTCCTCTCTCTCTCTTCCTCTCTCTCTCCTCCCGTCTCTCTCTCCTCCCTTCTCTCTCTCCTCCTCTCTCTCTCCTCCCTTCTCTCTCTCCTCCTCTCTCTCTCCTCCTCCTCTTTCCTCTCTCTCTCTCTCTCTCTCTCTCTCCTCCTCCTCCTCCTGTCCTCCTCTCTCCTCCTCTCTCTTTCTCTCTCTCTCTCTCTCTCTCTCTCTCTCTCTCTCTCTCTCTCTCTCTCTCTCTCTCTCTCGCTACCTATTTATTCCATCTCTCACGTGTCAATTTATCCACGACCTGATTATTTACTTAAGAGCATGAATAAAAATCATTATCTGTAATGAGTAATTGTCACATAGGAGAGGGCTTTTTTAGGGAGTTTCAAC